>SNQJ01S0044290.1:135665-146090 GCA_010110895.2 Picea sitchensis
TGAAAAAAAAACGAGGTTTCTAACAAGGGTTAAGTATTAAGGAACAAAAGCTTTACAGGTCTTAAAATTACTAAAAGCAATTTCAGAGGAAAAACTGTAAATCATTTGACATCCAAGCCAATCTGAAATATAAATCAATGATGTATATAACTTCAAATTGACTACTTGTTAGAAAACCATTTAAAGGAAAAATTCAACAAACTATAATAAACAGGGAGAAGACACATAGCTACAAAATTGCAGGATCCGGAATCTCGTTTGTGATCTATATTCCGATGTATTTGAAAACTGATATTACAAAATGGCTCACTCCAAAAATTCTGAAGCCTTTTCTCCGCCTTTAGAAACTATATTTATACATTTTCATCAAAGTTTCTGGTTGGTGACTAACAAACTTCCTAATATTTCGGTTACATAAAAATAATGTCAACCCTTTACAATTTATTTTTAATTTCTAATAATAAAAACATTTAAAAAGGTTTTAAGCTTGTGTTGACGAATTTCCTTTCTCCGCTTCAATACACTGAGCACATTTTCCCAAAGAATTCACTAAGATCCTGGGATCATCGGGTATCTCATTTGCTTCAAATGAGAAAAATCTTCTCTGCAATTCGGGCAACCGGCTTTCTATCATCCTTTCTGTGAATTTAACAGATTTCAACTTTAGATGAGAAGTCACCATCCATTTGTTGATCTCTGTTATATTGATCAATTTAATTTTAGCAATCTTTGTTTTCATTTTCTCCAGCTCTTCTTTTAATCTTAGCTGGTGCTTGGCAATATTAATTTCGCTTAATAATCCAGAACAGTCATCTGTTCTGATATCCAATGAATCTCTTTCAAGGAGATTGAAGATTCCCTGGCAATCCTCATTAACTTTTCTTGTGATCCATTTATATTCGGCCAGTTTTGCTTCCCACACTTTTATCATTATGTTCCCTTTAACCTATTCAGAAATGCATAATTTGCGAGTCTTTCCAATTTCTTCCTTTGATGAGAAAACCACTGCTTTCTGAAACGTTGTTCTAGCTTCTTTCGCCTCCCTTTCTTGATGGAACACATTCTCCAAAGACTTATTTGATTCTTGAAAATAATTCTGGATCACTTCCAGATTCAAGAACACTTTCTGTTGTTCTTCCTCTATTCTTAAATATATCTCCAATGCTTGTGTCTTGAAACTTTCGAGTTCTATTACCTGGTTAGTAATAGAAATAATCTTATCTTGCAAATGTTTGTTTTCTTCTCCCAACTTTCGAACCTATTCCTATGTGACCTGTATTAAGTGTTTTGCCTCATCCAAGTCTTTATTTAATTTCTGGATTTCTTGCATATCTTTAAGTCTAGCTTGTTCTAGACCCTTCTGTATTCCCCAACTAATATTTCTTTCATTTTCTTTTAGTTTGTCTTGCAACTGGATTATTTTTTGGTCCTTTTGTTCAAGCAAAGTTATTAAATTGCCTACAGAATACATGTTTGCTGATGCTATTGTACCCATTGTACATGCTAATTATGTAGCAAACTCTCAATCCTTGAGTTTCTTTCCATCTATAATAACTCTATGCTTTTTAGTCGTTCCTTCTCCTCTTGGATGAATTTCCTGTTTCAATACTGCTCTTCACTTTTTACTAAAAAAATAATCCGATGGGGGGATTTCATCTCTTGAAATCAGCTCTAGATCACTGACATATAAAACTCCTTCATTGGGGGTTCTGAAAGTCGACTGTAATGGAGTTAAATAGGTGATAGGACTACCAAGTTCAGTTGAAGTTGTTCCTCCTATCTTTTCTGGAACATTCTTCATGATTTCTAGAATTTTTTCTGACTCTTTTCCCTTATCCATTCCCAATTCTTTTGTTTGAGAACCCTCTGCATCTTAGGAAGGTATCTCAGTATTCTTCAACTTACCTTTTTCATTTTCTTTACCCTGAGTATTAGTTTCAAACCCTCGAGGGGGTTCTTCCTGTTCTGGCAATGGGGTTGAAATTTCACCCTGTAAAATCTTAGGTAGGCAGCTTCGCCTATGGCTTTCAAAACATGCGAGTCCATTCTGTGAGTTAGGTGGAAAGGCCTAGACTTTGTTCAACACTTCTTCATAAGACTTAACATCTTTAAAAATATCATCATAAATAGATACTTCATGTTCACATGCCTTTAGATTAAAATGTATGTAATGCCTACTTATTACTTGGTAGGGGTCATATTTTCTATGCTCAATATTTACTAACTTCACTTCTTCCAATGACTCGGCCTCTACCTTACAATGGCCTAAATTTGATAAAGGAAATTTCCCAATATGAACAGGGAAAGATGGCCATGCTTTTTTCTGAAGTTCTTTTAATTCCAATCCAATACCGCCCTTGGCTATCTGATGAGCTACTTCTCTGCACACCAATCTGTCTGGTAGGAATTTTGGGAGTGCATGGGGGGGAATGAAACAACCATAAACCCTAATATAGGAAAAATTTTCCTCAATAAACCAGTAGGCAACTGATTTAAGACTTTCTATGACTACATGAGAAATGCGAGGGGGTTCGCATCCAAAAAATAATTTGTGCATAGGAATAATGACAAAATGACAAACCTCGTAAAATGCCTCTTTAGCATTTTCTTCCCAAAGGGCTGAGTGATATTCATGAATGGGTTCTGGACATGAGGTGCTCCAACTCCAATTCATTAATGGAAAGGGGGTCATAAAACAGATTGCATCCATAATGTATACAGACATATAGAAAGACATCGGTTGTCCCTTTGACTTGGCTGCTTTGTAATTTAAAATTTCTTGCGTTAGGTTATCCGACAAAATTTTATGCCAGTTAAAACCATTTCCTTCTAAAACTTCCTCTAAGAAGGGTACCCAGTCTGCATGAAAGTGATAGGGATCTTTTCTCCCGAAAAGTCTACATAACATAATGGCTATATAAACAATATATTCGTTTAAGGAGGCTGTAGCATAAATCCCATGAGTATCAGCCCTAAAAATTTCTTCAGACCTCGCCCATCCTCTAATCATGTCAGGATATGTCTAGTCTACCTAAATACATTCCTTTCTCTGAAACTCAGCTAAAAATTCATCATTAAAGGTGTGTTTATGATTCAACGAGAGTTTATACATTACTTGAATGTGCTCAGGCCTGAATGAGCCGACGATAGCTCCTTGATTGTTGTGAATTCTCCTTGTTCAGATATCTACCTTATCCAGAGCCTAGCCGATCATATTAGTATATGCCAGCAGCCTCAGAGGTGCAACAACCTTATGAATCTCATACTCAGCAATGTCCCGGAGATGATTTTCAGAATCAGGGTCAGCATTCTTTAGCTCGTACTCCAGCAATTCAGAAATTCGAGTCCATGATTTGATGGAGTTTATGGTGTGTGGAGTAGTATCATAGATAATATCACCTTCCTGTGTGTCTTCATTTTTCTTCGGTGCCTTTTTAGGTACCATGGCTCTGCATTTGACTTGAAAACCTTTCACAGAAAGTGGATGAATAAGCTCAGCTTAAAATGAAAATATAGAGGTTTGAATGTTTACTTTGAATATTTTTTAAAACATGACAAGATTTTCACAGTTGTCATGAATTTAAAGCTCTTAATGCAAAAGATATTTTTTGGACATATGCATTTAATTTCCATACTTAGGCGCTCTCGGTTTTTCAAATAAAACGAGAAACTTACTTAATCGGAAAATGAAACATAAATGAACGCTTAATATGATTACCATTAATCTTGTTTTTAAGAAAAGGTTAATTAATATTAATCATAATTTAAGGCTGAAAACTTCATTTTTTGAGATTTTGGAAATCCTAATGTTGAGAGGTATGTAGTCGATGAAAAAACGAAATCAAAAAATGCGAAATCCCGATATCGCGATGCTTTAATTAAGAATTAAACGCTTTTAGCATGTTAATTAATCGAGATTAGACACTATCGGGATTTCAGAAATCTTGATGTCGAGAAGTATGTTACCAATGAAGTACGATCCCCGAAATCGCGAAATCGCGACAGTTTTTTTTTTTTAAACAGGACTTAACATATCTTAATTTAACTAATAATCATGATTAGGGCCAAAACATAATTAGTTTAATCTAACGTGATTTATGAATCGGGGTTTCGGAAATCGAGATTTCGAAAAACATGATGACAAGAGACGCGCTCTCATAGAACCGTGAATCCCGAAATCGCGACATAATTATGTTAACCTTAAACCTTTCTTAGAAGAGATTAAACAAATTGATTTTTTAAATTAAGGTTCCAATGTTTCGGGAAATTGGGGATGAGGGTTTCGTGATTCAATTTGCATCAAACATTTGTTTGCAGAAAACCCCGAATCCCGATTTCTTTAACATTTAAATTTAAAAAAATCACAAATTTTAAAATTACAACCCATTTAAAATAATTTTTCAAAAGATCTTTACAAAATTTATATTTTTGTAAAAATTTTCCCATTCGTTATCCAAAAAATTGATAAAAGGTATCGTGAATTTAGAAATGACGAAACTCTTATTTTCAGAAAGCCGAAAGCCGAAAAATAAAAATTTAGGCCTTAAGGACGAAAAATTTAAGCTTTGTTTCAACATAGGCTCCAACTGGGGATCTCGTCTCCCTGTGGGATGAGGAGAACATGTAGACTCAGTGCCTTCATTGGGTAAATGGTGTCAAGGGTTTATCATTGCTAAACTGCTAAAGGAGAGGAAAAAGAGAGATTTTATAAAACCTTTGAAAAACTTTTCAAAACTTCTTATTTTCTTTAAACTCAGTTGTAGTCTTCTTCATAATATTCTCCTTCTTGTTCTAAATTTAAGTTAGTATTAAGATGATTAGAACAATCTTAGGAAACTCAACAGATTTTGTAAATTTCATCTTGCATCAATCGAAATAAAATTTATAATTTAATTGGGGAGCTCTATTTTGACTTAAGACGAATATCCAGTTTCAAAAAACTGATAACTAGAATAGAGTGATAGATAAGTATGACAACCTTACAGACACCTTAGATATTGCTTCACTACCAGCGGGCCTGTTCAGTACCCCGGTGAAGTTATCTGTCCCTTTTTACTGAATTTCCTTTCACCGCTTCGAGTGCTAATTATATATTTATACTCAGATATTGCTTCACTGCCAGTAGGCCTATTCAGTACCCCGGTGAAGTTATCTGTTTCTTTTATATTTAGACAAGGGCAATCATTTAAATGAATTTCCTTTCATCGTCTGTTGGACCAGATGGGGGCAATCAAATATGAATTTCCTTTCACCATCTGTCTTATAGTTAGCTTGTGCATACGAGGCGGGGGTAATCAATGATACTTAAAATAGGGTGGTTATCTATGTAAAAATTTAAAATAGAGGTTTGTCAACCTGTTTTGATTATTCTAGACCAATTTTTCTCAACTTTCAAAACTCCCCAGTCTGTAGAGAAAAAGGGAAAGATTATTTTCAAGGGTTTTCTTTTGAGCAAGCTTAATTTCTCAGACAAACTGTTAAGAAACCTAAGAGAGTCAGAATCAACCCAAACATAACCACTTTTACTCAGAGAATAAGAACTATGAAGACTGGACTTACTGAATTTAATCATTTGTTGATTTTCGAGGTTAATACATAATCTTTCGTACTTTGATGAGAAAGCTCAAAAACATGAAAGATAGTACTGAGGGTATAAAAGAAGACATCCAACAAACTGTAAGCCAAAAAACATAGGTTGTGATTTAAAAAATAACTCTTTGAACTCATTTTTTCTTATTTTTTATTTTTTATTTTTACTTAACTAATTTTTTATTTTATTTTTATTTATTTAAAAAATGAGAATGGATTTTCAAAAAATGAAAAACAAAACGGTATATGCAATGAGATTTTCTGTAAATTAATTACTCCATATAATGCTTTAAAAAACCCCCATTAACAGGGGCATTCAAAATCTTACCATCCAAATTTTCAAGCAGAAATGATTTTTTTCCTTCAGAAGATACTACCTTAAATGGTCCATACCAAATATGATCGAATTTACCATTTTTTCCTGAATCCTCTTTTCAGGCATCCCACCTCAAAAACAGATCTCTGGAGAGAAAATTCTTGTCCTTGGATTTACGATCAAATAATATCTTCATGTCATCATGGTACTTATGCAAATTTTCATCCACTACAGCCCTGTGCTACTAAACTTCAATCAACTGATTTATCCTTCTTATGAGAGGGTTTGGTTCTTCCTTCTCGTCTTGCCATATTTTCATCATAGGAAGTGCTAAGTTTATGGGCAACACTACATCTATTCCATATACCATTTGAAAGGGAGAAGTGCCGATAGAGTTTTTTGTGACTATCCGATTTTCCCATAGAGCATATTTTAAATGTAAATTCCAAGACTTTTTATTTTCGCTTAACACTTTCTTGATTATATTGATCAAGCTCTTATTTGAAGATTCTGCCAGACCATTTCCTCGCGGGTAGTATGTTGTGGAATGACCCAACACAATATTATATTTCTGGAAAAACCTGACCATTGCCATAGATTTAAAAGCTTGCACATTGTCTATGACTATCTTTCTAGGACAACCGAACCTAGACAAGATATTTTCTTCTAAGAAGTCTATAACTACTGAATCAGTAGCCTTCCTTGTTGGTATAGCTTCCACCCATTTGGTGAAATAGTCTGTAGTGGTCAGGATCCATCTGTGTTGAGCACTTGAATGAAGATTAATCTCCCCTATGAAATCTAGTCCCCATTGTTGAAAAGGAGCTTCTGTGTTGACTGGGACCAATGGCATCGCTAGTAGTTTTTTTTCCCTGCAAAGAATTGGCAAGGGCTGTAAGCTCGTACCTTAGCATTGACATCTGGGAAAAGTTTAGGCCAGTAATAACTAGCCCTCAGGATTTAATATGTTGTATCCCTCCAAGCGTGGTGTCTCCATAGACTCCTTCATGAAATTGACCTATAACTTCTTCTGTTTTTTATTCGACCAGACAGACTAAGAGGAAACCAAGCGGGTCTTTCCAGTATAATCATTTTTCGGAAATACAATATTTAGTTGCATGCAGCTTTATCATTCTAGCTTTGGATGGAGACAAGTCAACTGGACATTTCAAAGTTAATAAGTATGTTACTATGTCCTTGTACCAATTCAACGACGTGAATTTCTCCTCGATCATGTTTTCGACTATTTGGTCCTCAAGTTCATTCACGTCTTCCCATCCTTCTTCCTCCTGAGAACTGTTTATCCCAAGAGCCCTGAAATTGGATTCAGCTAAAAGCTTCGCTAAACCTTTTCCTTTTACCAATTTGGTCGGTTTAACCTCCAAGTCAAACTCTTGAATTTTTGCAAGCCATCTTCCTCTTTTACCATCACTGTCTGCTTGAACCAAGATATCTTTTATAGCACTAGTGGGTACATATGCAATCACTTTAGAATGAAAAACATAAGTTCTGAAAGATTTCAATGCTTTTACCATGACATACACTTGCTTTTCCATTATATTATATTTGAGTTTAGCATCTTGGAGACTTTTGCTAAAGAAGGCTATCGGTTGCTCGAAACCTTCTTCATTCTTCTGAAGGAGTACAATAGCAAGCGTGTGTTCAGAGGCAAATGAAAAAATAAGAAAATCTTTGAGATAATCGGGACTCGCTAGTACTGGTGCCTCACTTATGACCTTCTTAATATGGGCAAAAGATGCTTTAGCTTTTGCTGTCCATTTTACTTCACTGTTTTTTCTGAGCATATCTGTAATCAATTTAACAATTTCAGCGAAGTTAGGAATAAATCTTCTCAAGAAATTTATTTTTCCTAAAAATGATTGAATTTCTTTCACATTCCTAGGAATAGCTATTGTATCTATAGCCTCTACGCTTTTAGGGTCAATCCTAATTCCATTTCAAGATACGATGTCACCCAACAACTTGCCTTCTTGCATAGCGAAATGAGACTTTTTAGGATTTAAGGATAGACCAAACCTGCGACATTTTTCAAATGTTTGTTTGAGATGAATCATATGGTCTTCATCCGATTTTGAAAAAATAGTAAGATCATCCAAATAGATGACTACAAACTTGTCCCGTTCACCGACGAAAGAAATATCCATTGCGCGTTGAAAAGTAGCTCCTGCATTCATTAGTCCAAACGACATTTTATCATACATAAACGTGCCCCAAGGAGTGGTAAATGCAGTTTTTTATTTATCAAGATCACTGATGGAATTTTTATTATAACCTGAAAATCCGTCAATCATTGACATTCTATTAGCCCCTACTACTTTTTCAAGAACATGGTCCATTTTAGGTAGAGGATAATTATCTTTGAGAGAAGATTTATTAAGATTCCTGAAATCAACACATAATCTGATTTCCTCATTTTTCTTTCTAACTGGGAGCAGATTAGCTACCCAATCAGAATATCTTAGGGGTACAATTATCTTTGCGTCAAGAAGTTTTTTAACTTCTCATTCGATAACAGGTAATAAAATAGGGTTAAATTGTCGGAGTTTTTGTTTAAAAGGTTTGACACCTGTTTTGAGAGGTATTTTATGTTCAATCACAGAAGTGTCATATGTTTTCAGTTCTTCGTATGACCATGCGAAAAAATATTTATATTTTCTTAACAACTCTATGTATTTATTTATTTCTTAACAACTCTGTGTGTTTTCTGTTGATAAATATTTGGATAGTTTAACCATTCGGGGGTTTTCTTCAGTTCCTATATTACAATCTTCAACCTCCTCTGGTTGGGGTTGTAGAGTAGTTTTAGAAGGGATATCATCTTGATTAAAAAGTCTTTCCAAAGGGATTAGACCCTTGGGGATTTGGTTGTTCTTGAGAGCAAGCATTCGGTGGTTTGCAATTTTATCTTGAAATTATTTAGAATCCTCCCCTTCTTGCATGATCCAAATAGGATCATTTTGATTTTCTTGATTGGTATGCATTTCTGCAAATTCATCTAATGATTCTAGAAACTTTCGAAGCTTCTCATCGTCTTCAAAAACATGCCAATGTTATATGTTATTTGGTATTGAAGGGAGATGTCTCATTTGTATATGATATTTTAAATTAAAATCAGTAGGGGGTGTAAAAGTTGATGTAGCTTTGGCTAAAGCATCAGCCTATTGATTCTCGGATCTTGGGATGAAATGAAAATTCACATATGTGAAGAAGTTCTCGATTAAATCCCAGACACAATTCCTATAGGATCGTAATCTAGGATGCTCATCCTGATACTGTCGATTCACCTGTTTTATAATTAACTCTGTGTCTCTAAATACTTCGAGTTTCTTAATTTTCATCCTTCTAGCAGCTTCTAATCCGAGCACTAAAGCTTCATACTCGCATACATTGTTTGTACAATCTACATTCCACTGGATCCTATATGAAAAAGGAATAACAAATTGATCATCAGTAGTGATAAGAAGTGCTCCTGCCCTGGCTCCAAGATAGGAGGAAACACCATCAAAATACATTTTCCATACACCAGTACTATATACATTTTTCTCTATTTCTTTTTTTTCAATTTTTTCTTCTATACATTTATCGTCTACATCTACTTCAAAATCGTCATCTAAAGATAATATACAATTTCCTATATCTTGGTCGGCAATATAAACTGGATGATTTTTAGGGCTTTTTGGGTCATCTACAGTAAATGCCAACCTTGTCTCTCTGTAAAGACGAGTGTATTGGCCTCCGAAAACTAGAATTGTAGAATATGTCATATCTAGTTGGAGAGATCCTCCAAGCTTTGCGCCCCATGATCTAGATAATAGAATACCATACTTCGGGGGAATCTCAACGACTATTACATCCATAAGAATACTTTTAGCAGGTATTTGAGCCAAACCTACCACTAGGTCTTTAATCATACCTATGCATTTTACTTTCCTCGAATCGAAAGAATATAAATCACCATAGGGTCTTGTGATTTCAAGACCAAGTTTTTTCATTATTGCCTTTGGCATAACATTGTGGGAAGCACTGGAATCCAACATACAGTTATGGAGAAGGTGGTCAAACAGGGTTAACGTAATATAAAAAAGAGCCACTGTGTCTCTTTCACCTTCGACATGTGGACCAAAAACTAAGATAGGTTTTTCATCCTCTAGGTTGATGGCGTCAGCCTGGATTTCATCTTCGAAAAAATTAATCATTTTAGCAATCCATTTTCTGTATATGGGATTTTTAGCTAACTCAACAAAGGGAATAGGAATTTTGATTTTATTTATTTCGTTTTCCAAATTAAAGTTTCCTAGAGCATTGTCATTTTCGATGTTCGGGGCTTCCATACCTTTCTTTTCAGTTTTACGTTGAGATGTGAACTTGTTTTCATTTATAGGAGCTAGTGTCTTCACAGGGAGTGTTCCTACTGGTTCTGACTGTACAGGTTGCGTATCATCCGTGTTTCTTTTTGCAGACTGTTTATCTACAACTTTTGGAGTTACCTCAATGGTTTC
>SNQJ01S0044291.1:8883-51547 GCA_010110895.2 Picea sitchensis
ATTCTTTTCTTTAATTATCTTCAGGGCCTACATGTACTTCCTTCTTCAATTCACTTTGTCATCTTCAAAAATTCATTTCTCCTCAACCATGAGGATCCACGTGACGTGCCACATACCACCGGAAATAGCATGATGTATACTATCCATCCATGGGTGTTGTATATGCATGTGGATTTTCCTTCATGTCCAAATACCTTCATCAATCTTGCGGTCCAAAACCCATGACTAGGGTTGACATCAATGACAACAACCAATATTCCAACAATAGTAGAGAAAATACTGTCAGAGATAGTAGAACTGGAGGAAGACCATTTTGTTGCAAGATTTCATCAACAAGTTTAGAAATCACGTGAAAAGGCATGGTATGAAATACATATTAAACATAAGAAGTTTCATATGGGAGACTTAGTTTTACTCTACGATAGAAAATATTTGTAGCACCCTGGAAAGTTCCAAATGCATTGGTTGGATTCGTTTGTGATAAGATTTGTGACAAAGGTAGTTGTTTTTCAGTTTTGAAAATTGAATGGGGAAACCATGGAAGAGTTTGTAAATGGTAGTTGGCTGAAATTGTATAGGGACAATCATGCTTCCGCACACTAGCTTGACCATGCAGTATGTGTACCACAATATTTGTATTATATTATATTGTAGAGAAAAAGAAAAAGAAAAGAAAAATCAATAAGAGAGATTGAGGAAAGCCACATTAAACATTTGAAGAGATAAGAGAATTGAAGTTTTGAATAAGGTAGTCTTCAAAGACTCAAAGATGAATAATAAAATGTCGTAGAAAATAAGAAGAATGGAACTACGCATAGAAATGTGGATTGAAGAACCGGGATAAAGATCCGCACAGAGGACAAGTAAGGCATTAAAGAGAAAACATCATGGAAATACGACAATAACATGTAGTCATAAAAGAGAAGCGACGATGAATATTTTGACAGGCTGACAAATCTAGACCACGATCCACCAAATAATCCAAATTCAATGCAGAATATGGAAGGAATCGATTGTGAATACAATCAGATATGACTGCAAGTTTGGGCATGAAGAGGAAGATAACAATTGGAAGCAAGCTGTAAAAGAACAACAAGGGGGGCAAGGAAATGTTATTGTTGCATGCACATTCGAGAGAATAGAGAGCCATAGGAGAGATAGAGATTACAAAAGAGAGAGCCAAGTGTGTTGCAGGACGAATCGAGGTATAGAGAGATATGGTGCCACCAAAGGCAAGAGCGTCCATGTCAGGAATGAAGAAGCTATGAAGTAAGAAGAAAAAAATACTAGTACAAGAAGAAACCCTCGAGGCATTCGATCCAGTCAAATTCTCCAGAGCATATGTTCCACCAAGAAAGCCAACAAGAAAAAACCCAGACTACAAAAGGACGTGATATTGACATGGTTACACTAGTGATTCCACCTAGGGTCACCATCAGGGGGGATATGTTAGGTGCAATAGGGAACCTGAAGTATTCATACCACGAACTAGAAGATTTAAAGAAGTTTCCAAAGTTAGTGCCACATAATTATTTACATGAAATGATGAACCACATATCACTTATAATCATAGTTGATTCAAAGGAATGGGCTATAGGGTTGCAACGAATGAGAATACTAAATCTGTTGGAGATACCCCATTTTGGCAGGAGCACAGAGATAAACATTTGCGTCAAGTTATTGCTAAGTTGCATCCATGGAGGGTTTTTATGGTTGTACAAAGAAATGTCGATCGACACACACTTGATTGTGTGGATTACAAGACTACCATCACCAGGGGAAGACCCTCTACCATTGTTCACAGAGAAGACATAGGAAACATCCTTGGTAGAGAGAATGAAGGAAAAATATGGAACATTCAGAGGAGCGCACAGACTAGACATCACAAGCATAAACAATGATACCATAAGATTTGCAACACAAGTGCTGGCTTGTAAGATACTAAGGAAATGTCACAAGGAATAGGTACCAGCAGAAGTCAAAGCAACAAAAGAGAAGTGTTCCGCAGGAGTGATGATGAATTGGTCAACATTTCTCGTGAATCAATTTTTAATGGATTGCAAGGAGGCACATGAGAAAGACAAAGAGTTCCATTATGCGTGGTTATTAATTTTGATAGAATTCATTTCTTGGAGGGAACCAAAAGAGACACAATTCCTGGACAGAATGCATAAGCCATTCTAAGCAACAAGATATGTGTCATTGTGGAATACTGTACATAAAAACATATAGTTGGAAAATAATACATCTTTCTACGTCTATAAGGAGACTATTTGGAAATGCATTGAATACATGTCTCACATTCAATTGTAGATAGTTGAATATTATAAGGACATTGCACGACTTAAGAGAGGGTAGCACCATATGGATATTCATGAAAAGAAGGATCCATATCATCAATGGCTGCCAACGCATTTACAGGGTGACGAAGAAATAAATCAACCAGATAGTAAATGATTGGGATGGCGAGTGGAAAATCCTAAAGACATAAACAACGCAAAAGGATATGAAACAATCGGAAAAGGAGACATAAGAACTAGATAAGGATCAAGAGAAAGTAGAAGAGGAACAAGGAGAACAAGGAAATGGTCAAGGTGACGTTTAGAAAATCCCACCGTCCGTTGGAGAAAAGAGGAAGGAATATTTGAAGGAGCAATCAATGCACAAGGATAAGAAGAGGAAATCCTTCAAGCAAGTAGCGATCCAATATTTGACTAAGGATGTGTAAAACCCCTATTTCCCCCAGCTTGGAAATATAACCATAACTTGTCAAAATACTATGGGCAGACTGAATGTGTGTGGATGTTGGAATTAATGAACCTTTTTATTATAAAAGGTAATGTATGTATTTATGTTAATAAATAAAATGGATAGTGTTGCATAACTACTAAAGGGGTTTGCCAAGTTAGATCATGATGCTATGAGAGAGATGTTGAGGGGAGCCAACAATGGTTGAGATGACCCCCAATAGACCGGTGCCTTACTGGATTTAAATTATTTAGACCAAGAACAGTCCTTTGACCCAGAAATAAGTTACCAATTAGGTTGGTAGTTGGGAATTCCTCCTCAAGAGTTAATGAGGAGATGGACAAAGTACCCATATGAAAGAATTCCCGACCTGACCATGAAATGGGGATTCAAACCCATGCAATCTTACTGGGGAAGGAAAGAAAATAAAATAATTTATGGGCATAGAAGAGGACTTGCAGAGAAGATGAGTCTAGAGACCATTTTATGAAGAGGGAGAGCGTGTGCAACTCTTTGGTTCTGAAGAGAACTGAAAAACAAGCTTGATCTCGGTGCAAGAATTTGTTGGTAGAATTTTCAGTCCAAGTTGATAAACTGGGTTGCAGAGAAGACGAGTGACTGAGGAAGTACTCATTACAGGTGCCCTTTCTTGGTGGAGAGAAAACCATTTTGCTCAGTTTCTGTAGGAGGAGGAGAGTGGTCTTCGTCCCTGACTGTCGCTGAACAAGAAGGAAGTGTCTCTCTCTAATTATCGTGATCTAGCAAGGGGATGACCAATGGTAAATCCATCTAGGAGTGGCTATGCCTATGGTTCGATGGAAATAGAGACCCCTCTCAGCGGTTGCTTCACTATTTGGTTTCTTGATAAGTATTCTTATATCCTGTGCACCAAAATTGAAATGATGGTTGAATGTCTATGCCTATGACTAAAATATGCATTGTATGATTAATGTAGAAATGCTTATTGTTTTTCTATAAACCCTTGCATTTGAATAGTTTCTTTTTTCCTCAGCTTAGCAGCTGGAGAGATACGAGACATGGGTCTTCAAATGAAGTTAGGAATACATTTACGATTTTTGTGCTGGTTGGAAATTACTTAAGGGAATTTTCCCAATGATTGATTTTATAACGTAAAAGTCAGGGTAGACTTCACTATAAAACCTTAGTCCTAGAGACCCCTCGAATTTACCTTTGCTCTGTGGAAGGAGGAAAACTTATCAGAGGAAAACTCTGATAAAACCTTAGTTTTATTAAATTAGAGCTCTGTGGAAGGAGGAAAACTCCATCAAACCCTTCATCAGTGTGACTGAGGGCTTATGTCCACAACCCTAACCAAATTACGACTAAGAGTTGAGTGCGCAACCCCAAGACTTGTCAGAGGATCCATATGACCAGGACCTTGGAACCCTTCACTAGGTCCAAAAGGAGATAAGATATTTTATCTTAGAAACTACGAGAGTTTAGATCTCCGGGATTCTATTACTTTATAACCTTCGAAACCAACTGAAGGCGACCTGCTGGTGCGGTTACTGGCAAGGTTGACCAATATCTGGCAATTTCCTTAACCATCACTGTGGGATCTGTCCCATTGTTAAAGCCTAATCCACTTTTTGGCCATGAAGTGACGAGAACCATAGATCCGAGAACATTTGAGATCTTCCCTGACCGTTGGATCTATGCTATGGTCAGTCCGATGTTGACCACTCCGGGTGAAAATGAGTGTTAAGTGAATGGAACACCTGAATGCCAAATTCACGAAGTGATGAGAACCATTGATCCGAGGATGCGTCGGGATCCCTCCTGACCATTGGATATAGACTGTTGTCAGCCTGACACTGACCACTTTGAGACTAAAAGGGAAATAAAATAGAGAAAACCCTCGAACGTCGAAGTCGTGAAGAGAAGAGGACCATCGATCCAAAGGCGCGTCAAGATCCCTCCTGACCATTAAATCTAGACCGTGGTTAACACGACACTGACCACTCTAGGAGTAAAGAGGAAATTACACAGTGGATTCCCCAAGTGCTGAATTTGCGAAGCAATAGAGGATGTATATCTATGGATCTACGTGGACACATATTGACCATGGGATATAAGGGGTATTGGGAGGCTGTGAGTCCAGAGTGACATGGCACACTGATATCACCCAGGGTGACGTGGAACCATGTTCGACATGCCATGTGTCACCTTGATTCATGATTTTTACAGACCTTATATGCCAATTGGAACTTGACACGTGTCTCCCATTGATGGGGCCACGTGTCCTCTCTATCCCTTGCCACATGTCAAACCCAGGTACATGCTCGCATGGCCTAATAGCTGGTGGAATACCCTCGACACTGGGAGTTCAAAACTTTGGGGAATTTAGGATGTTGGGATGCTAGTGTTAATTCGACTGAAGGCCTAGATCCTCCTGTCCCTGCCTCTAGATTTAATGCATCTCCACGTGTAAGTGTGGACCCTTCGGGAGTCCAGGAATTTGAAATTACGGAGGTTTGGAGTGGTGTGATTGGATGAGTTGAAACAGGTCGAAGGTCCATAATTACTTTCCCTCTCTGGGACTCCGACATTCGAGAGATTTGGGTTCATGAGCACATGGGGAGTAATTTCGCCAAAGTCTGAAGACTTAGGTGCTAATTAATATTAATGAATCCAAGTGCCTTGGATATTTCAGTAAAGAGTGGGATTTCATTGTGTTAATGGTTAATTAACCTAGTAGACCTATAGGAGCTTGAAAAATTTCATTTCCGGGTTGGAAGAGTCTTCGTATACTATGACGATGTGTAGAGTTGGGTGACAAGGAGCCACGTGGGTGCCACATGGTTGTAAGGGACTCCAGTTAAGGAAGGCTTAAAGAAACTTGACGAGCCATAACTTGGAATCCAGATCTCGGATTTGAGCATGGTAACAGTCGTTGGGAAGATCTTGTTGAGCAGAAGGTGATGGAGGTATTGGGAATATGTTTTGAGATGATTGAGAAAAGCAAAATTTTGATTCCCCATCCCTTAAAAAGGTACTTTACATGTCGGGTGTGTTACAGGAGGACTTAGAGAAAATAAAAGATCAAGAAAAGGAGGTAAAAAAAGAAGAATTTTGTGAGATGCGCAGAAACAAGAGGAGATGCATACAACTTTGCAGGCATAGATAACAACACTACACCAACTTTTGGAGGCAACCAGGGCACGACTAGTTAAAATGGGAGGAGAAGAAAAGACTGGGAGTATAGCAAAGACCACAAAGGAAAAACCGATGACATCATAGCCATCAACAACATCAGTAGAGTGAAAAGTAATGAAGATAGTAGTAGGGGTATTAGAGTTCCCATCAATACGGATACAAGAGCGTGCATAGGGGCTAAGTCATATTGACTTAGTGTTGTCACAACTACCTATGAATGTGTTACACAACTTGTAGTCAAGTTTAACACAAGAAATTCAGTTGCACACATAGTTGACTATGATGGATATGACTAAAGTGAATGAGGACAATGCAACACTACATGCCAAATATAGTAATCTAGTGCAAGAGAGGGACGAGGTTGACAATAGAGCATGAAGGTTGAAAAACACATTGTAGGAAGTATACAACAACTTCCAAGAGATACCAATGGAAGTTGATACTCCATTGGAAGAGAAAGTGATGAAGATCATTGAAGCTATTAAGGGATTCCTCGTGAATATTGTTGACTTGGAAGCACGCACAACACCAAGTACTCCACTAGAAGAAAGAGAGAAAAGGGAGAAGACAACTATGATGATAGTGGAAAGCATTAAGATTTTGTATGGAGAATGTGTGAATTTGTATGAAGAAAGCACACAAGTATGGACTCAGTTGCTGGAGAATGCAGAGATACAAGCGTTGGAACAAAGGATACAAACTATGCAGGAGAAGGAGTATAAGATCAAAGTTAAAATGAACACTCTGCCACCAAAAGAGAGGATGACTATGATTATCGAGAACATACATCTGAACCAAGAAACAAATCAAATCATAATGGAACAACAAAAACTTGCACATAAGATAAAATTGCCGTAGCAGTAAACCTTTAGAGTGACAAAAGAACTTGTAGTAGCACATGGCATAGTGAAGAAAGCAACGCAGGAAAATGAAAGGAAGTTGAAGAATCCTATTACTGCGTATACGATATATGAAATTTTGGCACAAGAAGAGCATGTAAAGGAAAATATCACAATTGCAAAAGAGACTTTTGAGAAGCTCATTGAGACACTAAAGGAAGCGCAATAACATAACTGAGTGGCTTGGGACAAGCCATATGTGAGTGCTGGGGGATTGTTGGGACAAACATTTTGGGACAATTTTTGGGAAACTACGCAGGAGCACACACAAAAGAAAGAAGACAATTAACGCATTTTTCAGTATCAACGCACACGAAGGAAGGAAGTCAGTTAAAATTCATTAGGAATTTTGTGTCCTTTGAAACGAGATAAGACCTAATGTAAATGTATAAATATGTAAGGGTTTTTGGGTAGAAAGAAGTTAATAAATTATGAGCGAAAGAAAGTAGTGAAGAATTAGAGAGTATGGGAGTATGAGAGAATTAGTGTGCACTGTATTCGTGAACAACAATAAAATTTTAGGGTATAACTGAGATATCATGTATGAGCACAGTGTGCATATGTTGTAAGGAATGATTCTAAATAATAATATAAGAATACAACCATTGTGGATGTTGTTAGGATCCTAAAATGCACATAGGTAGAAGAATATATTCAGATGTAATAAAGGTCAATATTAATAAGGCCTTGCAATAAAATAGAATAGATCGAATGTAAGAAGACCTAATAGAAGCTTCCACTTCTAGAAGGATCTTCCTCTAGATGCTTCTTTTGATAGACATATTTAGTATAAATAGGAGTCAAGGGTATGATAACCCTAGCTTGGATATTATTGTAATAGAGCTCTGCTCGACTAGAGCTTGCCCCCACGAAGAGGCCCATGAACATTGCTCTCAGAATCAAAGTGCTATTTCTATTGTTATTCTTATATCATTTTAGTGTTATTGTGGTGATTGTTCTGGTTATATTGATGTTATTCTGCCATATCTAGCATTTTATTTCTGTTTTGCATACTTTTTATATATAGTATATTACAAGTGGTATGAGAGCACTTTCCTTGGCAGAAATTGTGGGTAATTTTTTTCCAGGGTAGAGACATATTCTGACGTCTTTAAGCCACAAAGATCTGTTGTTATGTGCATAAACCTGCGGTTGAGGGATTCATACACGCAGGAAATACAAGTGGTTCTTAAGCGCACATCTATTGGCCAACCTTGTAACCCCTGTTGGTACCCCTTCGAGTGGTAGCGCATCAGACAATACCTATGTATGGATTGACCTAGATTTCCTGAAGCCCTCTTTAGATAAACCGATTGACCGCTTGACTGCTATAGTGCCACCGAGAACAACACTCAGGAAGATACTCTCTAGTACATGGGTAGTCGGGTAGTATGACTAAGGTTACGGTCTATTATCCTTAGTTAGTGCCCTTATATATTGGGTCGAGTACTACTGTTGGTGTTAAGAACCTGAATAGATCTACAAATATGCAAAATCTCCTCTATTACCATCAAACCCTTGAGGTAAGGCAACACCATACAATGGATCTTATTATGGAAGGGATCCTCTCCTGTTCACTTGCCTCTTTGAGGGGGCATCCTCTTATTGAGCTACAAATCACAATACAATACTTCTCTTCATGTTCCCTTACATTGCTTGAACACCTCTATATAGTGCTACCATCACCTAAGAATATTATAGAGGAGGAATCTTCTAGAAGTAGAACCTTCTAAGAAGTCCTCTTTCATTTATTATATCTAACTGCTCATTTATTATATCTAACTACCATAGTGGGCCTTATTTAATAATATAGTGGACCTAGTCCACCTTACATTGAATGACCTCCACTATTATTACTATGGGTCCTCTGGGCCCCCCTACTATCTCTCTAGCTACCTTACATTCCATCCCCCTTATGAAAGCGTTGTCCTCAACGCTTGATGTACAACCATATACCAGGGTCCCATGGATAATTGTGGACCATAATGTTGAAGAAGACTGAAGAACCAAGGTCCCATGTAGAAAGGAAAGCCACCATGATGAAGTAGTCCAAACACCATTGTAAACCAGGGTCCCATGTCCAAGTGCTCATGTGAACTCCATACAGAAGATATCGACACCCAATAACCAACTGAAAATGGTGCTCCCAATACTGACACCTATCATGTTGATCTAAATAAGAATATTCATTCACATAGTGGGAGATGATCAATGATGAATCTAGAAGGAAAAATACCATTGTAAAATATGCAGGTTGGACGTTGGTAACTATCTCCTGATGTGGGACATTGATTTTCTCTACAAAAGGTGGAGTAGAGTCATCAAATAAAATATGGAAGTGGTTATCATCCCAGAAATGACAACTATCCATATACCAATCATTGCAATCGGCCTCGAGATCATACCAATAATATATTTCTTGATTATATTCATCCCTGATGTCCACCATAAGAAATCTCTTTTTCATGTTATCCAATGAATTTTGAATACTACGAAAACTATCATTGAGGCCGTTTGTGAGACCATCTACAAAGGCATCCAATTTATCATTCAATGTGTCATACAATTGGGATTTGAATGTTTCAATAATTTATTTGAGGGATTGAGATGAAATATCCATATGAGACCCTATGAACTCTTCGGTCCTGCAACTATCACAAAAAAACCCAAAAAATAGAACAATAACTTACCGCAGAAAATTGTGACGTTTTCTGGAAAAACCCTGAAAAACAACTGAATTTAAAATGCTCATAACTTCACTTCCCAGACTCCGTTTAGGCTGATTGTTTTTTTGAAATTGGGTGATATTGTGAGAGAAACTAAGATATGTAATTTGTTTGGGAAAATTTGGTGTCCAGCTGCTACAGAAATAAAAAATCGTGCTGCCGTCTGCGGAAAAAACCCTGAAAAATTGCAGATTTTAAAACTTCAATATCTTGACTTCCCGGACTCCATTTCGGACGATTTGTTTTTTCAAATTGGGTGTTTTTCTGAGAGGAACTCAGATATACAGTCTGTTTCTTAAAATATTGCACATAAATATTCCAAAAAGTTTTGGAATTTCGCGGTCCTCTTTTTTTTTTTTTTCTCCGAAAAAAAATCTGCAAAAATAAAAAAGATTTTCCCACAATGTCTGCCAAGGAAAGTGCTCTTATACCACTTGTTAAGAACATGAATAGATATACAAATATGAAAAATATCCTCTATTACCATCAAACCCTTGAGGTAGGGAAACACCATACAATGGATCCTATTATGGAAGGGATCCTCTCCTGTTCACTTGCCTCTTCGAGGGGGCATCCTCCTCTTGAGCTACAACTCACAATATGATACTTCTCTTCATGTTCCCTTACAATGATTGAACACCTTTATATAGTGATACCATCACCTAAGAACATTCTAGAGGATAAATCTTCTAGAAGTAGAACCTTCTAAGAAGTCCTCTTTCATTTATTATATCTAACTACCCATTTATTATATCTAACTACCATAGTGGGCCTTATTTACCCATTTATTATATTTATTATATTTAACTACCATAGTGGGTTTTTTATCAATATAGTGGACCTAGTCCAATCTTTACATTGAATGACCTCCACTATCACTAAGGGCCCTCTCAACTTCTACTATCTCTAGCTACCTTACGCTTGACCTCAAGATTTATATATCGAGTAGGAATATAAAATAAGACAAACCCTTGTCTCAGAACCCGAATACCTAACCCTTGCAGTAAAACATAAACAAATTAAAACATAAAAGATCTATTGTCGCGCAACTGGGTTCGGGTTTCCAAGTAAATACACATTTCTTTTCCTGGTTAAGCATTTGGCATTTCCTCTCTCCAAGTAATATTCTTCTGTGATCAAAGTATAACTCCACAGTGTAAAAAAGAAAAAGTCTAGAAATATTTTCACCATTATTGGAGACCTATTCCATTGGATTCATCTTTTCACCTTTTATCACATTCTTCCATATCATTTTTCGACAAAGTTTTTTACCCCGCCCCTTTTCAGCCCCCATCCATACCCATAGCCAGACTTGGAAGCTCGCCTAACACCTGTAATCTGGTCTCATCGGAGACCTAACAAGAAGTGAAACAACTCGCTGCCAATGTTGCTCCATCAATACAACCATGCGCCTCCTCAATGGAGGAAATCAAACAAGACTTCACCACCCAACTTGAATCTATCTTTTCGACACTTCAAGACAAATTGTATATCCCTACAGATAACCTCTTCCCTTCCTCACCTCCACATACTAAGGTGAACATTCCTCCTATTCCCATAACTTTCAACCATCACTTTCAACATGACCCACGCCTTCCCTAGTGGATGTGACCAAATTTGATGGTTCGTACCCCACTAGTTGGGTAACCCAAAATGGAATACATTAATTTTTATAATGGCATTGCTGCATGACTTGGCCAAACTATGGTATGGTGTTCTCCATCTAGATCAAGAATGTTGGGAATGGTGGTAAATGGAGAAAAAACTTCTCAAGCCAAGGGTATATTGTTTGGACACACTTTGTGGAAGAGATTTATGAACGCTTTGACATTGACACCAACCATTTGGGTCAAGTTAATGCCGGAAACAATCAGGAACAATGAAAGATTTTATAGCTTCCTTTGAGCTCTTGGATTTTAGAACAAAGGCACGTTTGATGCCTTCTTCAAGGAATTATTATCAGTGGCCTAAAGGATGAGATTCGCCCATGTCCCTGCCATGGCTCGGCTCCTCGTGAAAGGTGGGAGGCTACTAAAAGAGCTAAAGAATAACAACATGTTGAAACTTCTCAAAACTGGAAATCCCTCCTCATCCCTCACCCTAAACCAATAAATCCCACTACTCCCTCCTCGCCTCCACTAAAGATCCAAAATCGACTGTATTGAAAATGGTCAGAATGCCAACTCAAAGGCCTTGTTATAACTATGATGAAAAAAAAAAATCCAATTTAAAAAAAAAAAAAAAAAAAAATTATGGCCATCTCCAAGGATATTTCGAAGAGATATTGAAACTCCCCTTGTGTCCGAGGGGTCACCTGAAACCCCCAACATAACCCATCCCTTAGACCCTCCTTAAGTAGAACTGGTCATTTCACTAAATTCCACCGCTTCTCCACTCCCAAACCCCTCAAGCTAATTCCATCAAGCATCGGAATATCATTCGCGGATAGTGAAGCACCCATAATTTTATTCATCACCTCATTTCCAAGAAAATCATTGCTACATCCATGCCATCAATAATTTTCAAAATCATGATTGCCAATGATGACTCCATGAAATGTGGAGGATCGCTAGGAAAATGTATGCCTCCAAATTGGTGACTACCACTTGAAATCTCATATGTTTCATATCGACATGGGTGGTTGTGACATTGAGTTGGGTGCATACTAGCTAAGGACTTTGATCCCATTTTCATGGATTTTAAGGAATTAACCATGCAATTTGACCCTGTGAGGGCTCCTCAATATAAGTTCCAAGGCATCAATCGCCGGGCTCACCCGAGATCATTAGTTCCCATCGCGATGGAAAAACAACTAAAAGGGTCATTCCGTGTTATTTCTCAACCCATGCGATACAAGCAACAGAGACACTCTCGGCGCCGCAAGACCTCCAAGCCATCCTTTCTAAACATCAAGTGGTCTTTTTCCACTCCCTAGGGACTCCTCCTTCCCATGGTGTTCGCTATGATCATTCCATTCCCTTGTTCAAATCCTTTCCTCCCCATATCCTCATCAGACATCAACCCTTTTCCCAAAAATGAAATTGAGAAATGTCCAGGAACTCCTTACTGCAAGTGTTATCCGTCCTAGCACGAAATCACTCTTCTCCGTGGTCATGGTCCTCAAGAAAGAAGCTTCTTGTGAATGTGTCCCTGACTTCAGGCCCTCATCAAATATTAAAAGGCACAAATTTCATTCCTATCATTGATGACCTCCGATGAACCTAGTGGTTTCACCTCCTTACTTCGCTAAACTTGATCTTCATCTGTGCCACTCTCACCAGATAGACGATGAGAGGCAGTGCATATCTCTAAGACCTTCTTTAGAACTCATGAGGGCTACTTAAGGAATTTTTGGTCATGCCCTTTGGCTTGTACGCCCTCCACCTTCCAAAGCCTCATGAATCATGTCTTCCGCCCTTTCTTCTCGGCTATTTTGTCTTAGTTTTCTTTTGATGATATCTTCATCTATAGAAAGACCTCGATAGAACATCTTGCTCATGAGGATCGAAGTTCTCCATCTACTCTCACACTAAATTTTCCTGAAACAGCCTAAATGTGCTTTTGGCACCTTAAAATTTGAGTACTAGTCATCCGGGTTGGCAAGGACAACGCCAGGTGGATCCTAAAATATTGAAGCTATGCAAGACCTGCCTCACCCAAAGACTCTCAAAAGATTGCATGGATTGCCAACTGCTTATTATCGCAAGTTTGTTAAGAATTACGAAAAGATTGCAACACCTCTCATTGATCTCCTAAAAAAAAAATCTTTCACTTGGACTCCACCAACAGATTGATCCAGATGTCAGGAAAGGAATTGGTGTCACCTTGCTGGCCTGCCTTTGGTCTTTACCAACAAGAAACCATCTAAAAGAACCGGGCAAATCTATTTCATGAAAAGGAAATGTTGGCTATTTTGCATGCCGCTGATCTGTGGTGCCCTTGTCTTTGGGGCCAACACTTCCAAATTAAGATGCACTATCAAAGCCTCAAGTATTTTTGAACAACACATTCCTCCCAGAGCAACAAAATGGGTAACTAAGCTATTTACAAGGATTATGAGAGATCATTTACAAGAAAGGAAAAGAAAATGTATTGTGGATGCACTTTCCCCGAAATAATATGAAGATGAAGGATCCCTTTTCTCTTTCCTTCATTGTACCGCATTGGTCTAAGTCAGTTTCACTAGGAATGGCTACAAGATCCCAAAGTTCAAGTAGATGATCCAACAATTGTAGTCCAAAGGTCTAAACTTTCCTAGGGTACTCTTGGCTCCATGATGAGATTCGATAAAGG
Source organism: Picea sitchensis (assembly GCA_010110895.2). Lineage (NCBI taxonomy): Eukaryota > Viridiplantae > Streptophyta > Pinopsida > Pinales > Pinaceae > Picea > Picea sitchensis. The sequence continues at coordinate 22,727 of SNQJ01S0044291.1, forward strand.
CCGCTTGCATTAAGTAAACAATCAAAGCTTAAATCCATGATACTTTCTCTCGAAAGCCATGCTACACCGACAATGGGGCACTTCGGGTTCACCAAACCTATGACAGGGTCAAACGCTCTTTTCCTGATAGTATGAAACAAGACATTCATAATTTGTCAGTCGAATGTGATGTGTGTGTCAACACAACAAGGGAGAAATGCAATAAAATCTCTGGCACACTACAACATCTCCGATTCCACGGCAATTTGGAAGGACATTCTATGGATTTTATTATAGCTTACCCAAATTGGGGAAATAAATCAGCCATCATGGTGGCTGTCGGACACCTTCAAGTATGTCATTTCTCAAGGCCAACACCCATTTACAACATCCATGGTGGCCTAAATTTTCTAAGTGAATTAGGTCTTCAAGCTTCATGGCATGCCACACTCTATTGTTTCTCGACGCTGGATCTAACTTTCACACAAGTAATTTTTGTAAAGAACTGTTCAAGCTACAAGGCACCCAATTGCATCTCAAGCATAGTTATCATCCCTACATTGATGGTCAAATAGAAGTTGTCAACAAAGTGTTTGGAAACATATTTGAGGTGTTTTGTTTCGGAAAATAAAATCATGGCTCAATGGTTACCCCTAATAATGGTGGTACAACACTTCATACCATACAACTACACACATGACTCTTTTTAAAGCAGTATATGGGATAAGCCACCTCTCAGCTTCCTTCACATATTTTCCTGGTGTCTCGAAGGTACATGCGGTTGGCCAAACACTTACAGCTAAAGAGGCTATTCTCCTCAGACTTCTCAAAGAGAATTTGGTCATGGAACAAAATCGATGAAACAACAAGCAGATCAAGGTCGCTCAACGCCAATTTGAAGAAGGGGATCAAGTGTTTCTTTGCTCGCAGAACCTTACAAGTAGAATTCCTCAAGTCCTATATCATCGGGTTAGCACCCAAATTTTATGGTCCTACACGGGCTTCAAGTGTGTGGGACAGTGTCCCATCGGGCCATTTTGCCTAGTCATTCAAAAGCATCCCATTTTCATGTTTCATGTTTAAGGAAGGTGATTGTAACTAAGTGCTAAACTTAAACCAATCTCCTTGATTTGGATCAAGAAGGATCCATTTGGTTACAAACACAAGTAGTTTTGGACCAACATGAGCATCACCTACACCGAGAACCATCAAGGAAGTGTTAATCCAAAGGAAAGTTATTAACTCCAACAGATGCCACTTGGGAACCAACTACCATTCTCGCATCAATTTCCACATCTCAAGCCTTGAGGACAAGGATATTTTTTATGGGAGGACATGTTGTGATCCTAACCCGCATTAATAGGTAGAACAATATATTCGATGTAATAAAGGTCAATATTAATAAGGCCTTGCACAAAATAGAATAAGTCGAAGCAAGAAGACCTAATAGAAGCTTCTACTCTTATAGAAGGATCTTCCCTCTAGATGCTTCCTTTGATAGACATATTGTATAAATAGGAGTCGAGGGTGCGCAGAAACCCTAGCTTGGATATTATTGTAATAGAGCTCCCATGACCGAGGTTGCCCCTCAAAGAGGGTCTGTGAACACCCTCTCATAATCAAAGTGCTATTTCGTTGTTATTCTTATATCATTCTTGTTATTGTGGTGATTGTTCCGGTTATATTGTCAAGTATTCCGCCATATCTAGCATTTTATTTCGGTTCTACATACATTTTATATCCGATATATTGCCAGACAGCTCCATCTTGGGTGAAACCATGTTAACATGGTGTCTTTGTTTTATACAAGGATGCTTTGTTTTGTTCTATGTATTGCACACATATGATTTACTTATGTTATTATGCATATGCTTTATGTTTGTGCACACATGGTATAAGATATAATGAATGAATGTTATGATAATGGTTATGATGACCGCCTCTCATCCCTTCCATGATCAAGGAAACCTCGTTCCTACAAATTCCCCATAGATACCTTGGGTGAGAGTTCACATGCTTGCGGGTGATGTCGAATGGGCTATTATCTTAGGGTTTTGTTGGTGAACTACCGTTGAACCCCGAGTCTCCACTTCCCACCATGACAACAAGGATATTGTGCATAGGATTGAATATATGTTCATATGGGTATTCGTTAACCCTCTCACTTCTTTATTTTGGGCCACGTTAATCCATGATTTTGAGTTATTTTTTCACATACAGATTCTCACTTGTATTTCACTCACTTATATTTTATATTTTGGCCACAAACACTCTTTGTGAGGATTTGGATATCTATAGACGCACTGTCATCTTATATTTGAGATTATTTTTGAGCATCACTCTTTCAGGTGAACTTATGCTAGGTATCCATTGTTTGCACTCTTCTCGTCAATGTGTGAGCAAAGGAGTGCTACATGCCCAGCCACTGGGCATGACAAATTGCATGGTAAAAGGTTAGAAAGAAAAAACAAAGCTATCAACAAGAATTCGTTCAAAAACTAAATGAAACCATGAGCATAAGAAGAAAAAATAAAACAAATGGAAAAATGGACCAATATCACCAATGTATATCGGTCCGACAGATGAAATCCAAAGATACACAAATGAGAAAGAGGACTTGGGTCCCTTCCCTCCAATGGAAGGCTCTTTGACGCCCTCAACCGGGATTGCTCTCCTTACAAAAAAAAGAGATGAAATGTGGGTGAAATAACTCAAAGATTATCCACTCAAGAGAGGGGTGAATACTTTATGAAATGCATCTTACAATGTGTGTTGCTAAAGAAGGGGTCTCTAGCAATCACAGCAGCATAACAAAGATGAAGAATTCCGAAGAATGGTGGTCATCCATACTTTTATAGCCAAGCATTGCTATTATGCAACCCTTTGTAGTGTGAAAAGAGGCCTTTTAGGGCACAATTAGGTCTTTAACAAGCCTCCCCACGCAGATTGATCTAGGATTTGATGTCAAATCAATTTGGGGAGCCGAATCCATTAGTGGTTGGAGGTCAATTTAGCCATAAATGCGCCGCTTGGCGTGCTGGTTTTGCACCCCACGTCAGCTTACGCGCCACGAACTAAGATGTTACGCTGCGGCGCCTGCGTAAAGCCTTTGTATGGCCATTTTGTATAGTTTTGACCCCGTTTTGCTGTGCTATGAATTAACCTTGTGCCATGAATGACCGCTTTTTCCGTTGACGATGCGAAGTTCTTGTCGCCTGCGCGACTAAATTTCAGCGATAATAGATGCCCCCCGATGGATGAGGTTAGGGACCAAAACGTATAGCTCAAATTCATCAATGTTTCTTTTACCGAAAATGGTGTTGTAAGGGAGAGTGAGACCGCGGTAGAGCAGTCCGTTGGAGAAGAGAGGAACCTTTAGATCCGACCTTCCACAAGGTGAAACAATATACAAGTGTACAAAACGAGGCGGGTATGCCCCATGCTCGTGGTATGTAACCCTAAAAAAAGATGACCGAAGTGTTGGTGTAGATTAACCGCAAATACCGGGCTTAAATGATAAAGGAAGAAGACAAGTCCGCAAAGGAACATACTCTGAACCAAAGTGGTAATGGTCGCTGAAGTAAACAACGACATCTGATGTGGGCATTTGGTGGCCCTACCAAGTTCGGGGAGGTCTTCGGCAACCGATAATGAGTACCGCAATAGTCGCAATTAAGACCCACCGCAACATGAGAAAGTGTTACGCCGAATGTTATAAGCCAATGACAGCATGGAGAAATTGTGTTTTTCCCTGTGCCATCCGAGATCTCATTTAAATGGGAAATGAGAATCAAGATAATATCGCCCTTCTGAAAACTGTGCTAATGTCAACAAAGGGAGATAATTCTGGGTTTAATGACTCTACGGAATCTTACCGAGGTGAGGAAGCCGCGAGGTACATGGATGAAGTTAAGAAGTGGAAGATTCCGCAACGCCTTTACTGAGAATGTATGAGACAAACGTTGTCCGCAGAACCGCGGTGACAAGGTCGAGTGTCGGGACGCCAAGACCGATATTAAGCCGTGCCAGAGGATGGACAAGGTGAAAAAATTCAGAGGATAAATGGTAAGTGACCTCGGTAGTAATTCTCAAGATATAGACAATGCCGGCTGAGGGTGAATGAGAAGTGATGCTCCAACCAAGGGTGATATGGTTGCGTGGTTGCCAAAAAGGAAAGAAGGTTACAACGGTGATGACCAAAGTAGCGAAGTGGAAATGGCCGGAAATAAAGGTGTTTGTCCAATGAATAATGAATAAATTTGGGAAAGATATACAAAATACAGAAACAGGTGCACCAGTGAAAGATGGCTTGGCCTAATTAGAGAACAAGTTTGTGAAAGACAATGGGTGGAGGGTGGGGGACCCATTGGCGAGCTTCTGTATGAGGTAGGTGAATGAAGATCGCTCCGCAGAGGGGCAACCGAAAGAGTGGATGAAATGGAGGGTTCATGATCCCGCTGAGGTGCGCTTAAAAACGAACTGGAGCGTAAAGCGATGATATGGGAGTCCGTGATGGGAAGCTAGCAAAAAATGAGGAGAAGAAGCATGTGGTTGATCCGCAACATGATGAAAGACTATTGGGACCCCATCCCTAAAGGGTGATGAAGAACAAAATGAGTGTCAAAAGTGCTACCGGTGCTATGAATGGGACAACCATGTAGGTGAGAATGTTACCGGACGTTAATTCCCCAATGCAAATGGAGGTGAAAATCGTCGGAAACGGAATGGGTATCCTAAAGGCCAACATCGAGGGTGTGACTGGAACGTAAAATGCAATACAGTGGGAGAGACCACACGCCAGTGCTGAGTATATAACCTAAGGAGGAAGCGGAGAGATGCCGATCAAGTACCCAGCATTACAGAACAACCGAATACCCAAAGTGAACAATATCCTAAGAGGATAACAAATATGAACATGTATTGTGGAGAAATGCATACCGCGACGCGCACCGCCATGATAAAAGGGCGCCCTGGGGCCCGGGATGAAAAGTGTGGCCCGTGACGTTTCCATGGATGTAGATGATGGGGTGTTGATCTCGTGGATGAAGACGGTTCGAAAATTGGACGTCGTGGGCTCCCGGAACGATGAGTGGAAGTTTGGCAAAACCCCATACATAACCCAGAGGTCTACATTGCCACCCCATTTGCACCGGCCGCCATAGTGAGTTCCGGAGAATATTGAGAGGAGATTGAGCGATTCGAGAGCACGAGGCATCCATTTCCGGGCGCGGCGAAGCTCGTGTTAGTGGTCCGGAACATCCCGCATAGTTATGTGTTTCAAATCTTTAGCGTGGTGAAAACGGGCCTGACGCAGGTTTAGGGTTTTGGGTAGAGGGTGGGCCCATATGCTGGCGATTAAGGAAAGCGCCGCATGAGTGCCACCATCAATATGCGCCAAGATGTGTGCGCGTCAGAGGGGCTTAACATGCATTGAGAGCACGCCTGTTGTGAACATGCGCGCTTCCTTTGCGCTACCGGTGGAAAATCATCAGCGACGCCATGCGCTTCAGAGAAGCGAACAGCGTATGTGCGCACGCCTGTGGGTGGTAATGCTGCGCCTTTGAGGCGAGGTGCCCAGTGAAAAAAATTAGCTTATTTTGATGTTTTGAATGAGTGCCCAAGCTTATATAGGTCTCTGGGTTGTGTGCAGGAGGCGATTTGTGAGCATGGATGTGCGATGGCGCTAGCGGGACTGGGAGTCACGGTGGGAGGAGGTAATGAGGCGAAAATCGCTGGGTAAGGGTCTTTGCTCGCTGGGTTGTTAAAGTTTTTGAGTGCCCTCCCATAATGCCCGTGAGTAATTTTGCTCCACCTCTTTATTGAGATGTGGAGCCCCGATCAGCACCGCTTCCTCGTATGGTAGGGAGAGAAGGTCGCCTTTACAGCGGAGGAGGACATATATTTCCCCACTGGGCTCCCCTTTCGGGGAAAACCATTAATGACGCCTCCGGGTAGGTCAGCCGAGAGAGACAGATCTGGCGGAGTATGCGTGGCGATTCTGCTCAGGTGGTCACTACATGACTGGGTCGTCCGGGCGCATCAATGCGCTAGATGTTTTGTTGCATCAAGCGCGTGAGCGGCGATGATAGTGCGGGTGTATGGGACCCAAACGCCCCACCGGATTAGTGGTGGGAGTTGATGATGGACCGGGTGGTGGTGGGCCGTGAGCGGTTCTCCGGGTTTGGCCTCCATGCGCGGATGGTCGCGCAACACCGACCGCTGTCTGGCCAAAGAAAGGGGGGAGTTTACATTTGGCTCCATCCCGGTGGCCTTTTTTCTTGAGAGGGTGCCGGCGCTGCAGCCGAGGGTGGTGCCTTCGGAGGTACCGCCCAGTCGCACGACACCCACGCTTGAGGTGGTGGTCCGACATTTTGGTTCGCCACCTGGTGGCTTAAGGTCATTACTTTACTGAGGAGGCAGTTCAGATATGGCGGCAGACGCCGTGAAGTTTATCCTCCGACTCCCCATAAAGCGGGGTGGACTTCCTGAGGGGACCCGTGATATGGTACCGCTTCCCTCGGGAGGTTTTGACCACGAGGTATCGCTTGCATTTATGGCGTTTGTGATTTATTTTGTGTTTTTGATATACCAGTGTATATGGTTGATGTATAGACACCGATAGCATCTGTTGTTGGTTTGCGCTTCTTTGTGTAGATGTGGCTCCTCGTGGGCGTGAGGTGGATGTGTTCCAGTGCTAGTGCGCCGAAAGCGTGAGAGACCGGGCCGCTGAGGGTGGCGCCCGGGGATGAGGTCGGCTGAGGTCGCTGTGTTTGAGACCAAATACAGGCGCTACTGGATGACCCCCCGGTGCTGGGCTATCATAGTTCCTCTCGGCTGTACCGGAGCATGAGGATCTAGTCCGGTCGCTTTGAGATGATGGTTTTTCGACGCGGCTCGAGGGCATCCGGAGCCGCATCCGTGATCGGGAGTTCCCTCGGAGTAAAGCAGCATCGATTTCGCCACCATGGCGGCTGACCGCGCGGGCGAAAGCAAAATTGCTCAAGGGCGATGACGAAAAGGACGCCTCAAGGTGGTGGTCCTCATGGATGTTCCACCACCACTGGGTATTGCCTGGGTGGGCCACCAATCACCTCGAGGGAGGGGCAGCCGGGGTGCTTTAGAGGCCCCCGATTGCTGTAATTTTTGATTAGGCTGGTGAGCTGAATTTTGTACCATTGATGTGGCACGGGCCAAAGGGCCGACATTTTGTGGCTGTGCATTCGTTGGGTTATATATATACATGAGTAGACATATTTTGAGATCCAAATGTGTTACATGTGTTTTGCTTTTGATGATGATGATGATGATGTTCCAGGTCTTATATGTCAGGAGAAGATGTTATGATGTTTACATCCGTACTTGATGCATATATGCCAATCTAACACCATGTTAGCTATTCCCATCCTGTTGTTTGATTCAATTCTCTTGAATATGGGTAAATGTAATGGAATCAAATGTCGAGATAAAATAAACCGCAGTGTATTTGGCGAAGAGGCACGGATCATGTACACGGTAAACATTGTTGAGTCAAGGGATCACCAGTCAGAGAGTTGAGGAAGACGCTTAAGGTGATGAATAACATGATGATGCTAGGCCGTCATCAAGAGGCCAATGATGCTAGCATTCGGTTTGGTTGTTGGTTGCTAGTCCCAAACAGATATCGTTTGAATGTAGCATTTCATATGAAGGGGTATGAGAGCCCAAGCGTTCGGCGATATTTTAGGTCCAATCCACTGGCCGCATCGGGCGCAGAACCAATGTGGTAAGCCGGTGGAGGAGCCATCCAATAAAATAAAGGATTTTTTAGACGAGAGGGTAGGAAAAAAGATTAAAACACTAAACAAGAAGAAGTAACCCAAAGTAGCATGACTACTTCTAAAAATAAAATTTCTTGAGGTATAAACTCCATTGATCTGCTCCTTTGAGTGTGAGGCCTTCGGGAGGCCGGGGATGTATGCTCGGTGAGGCAATGTTGGACGCATGTAAGGGCCATGCCATAGTGACTCAAATTTGAAATGGCCAAAGGTATCATGAGAAATATCATAAACACGGACGAGGTTTCCTTCGTGAAACAAGCGAAGGTTGACATGGCAATCAAAGGTAGCCTTGGATCGCTTTTTATCTGCCTCAAGCAGCGTTATGTAATGAGGATCGACGATCCTAATCCAAAGACTCCAAGTTCAGTTAGCGCCCATTGGAGCGCGGTCGTAAAGCTCAATGGCGGTGCCGGCGGCGGGGAATTTCGCATCGATGGGAAGAGTTGCCTCAATTCTATGGATTAAGTGAAACGGCGCGGAACTCCGGTGGTTACGGCCTCACCGCCGCTCAAGACCAGAAGTAGAGCCGGAAAATAACATATGATGCCAATTGGTTTTCATGTTTATTCACCAGCTTGTAACATGGTCTTCGAGGACTTTGTTAACGCTTCGAATCTTGGCCCTCAGTTGACTGAGGATAGTATGGTGGGGAAAACTCATGAGAGAAGCCTAACCGAAGAGAGTTCATGAAGATCTCATTCAAAATGTTTCCCATGATCGAAATGAGTTGAGGTCCACGGTAATAATTGCTTTGGGAAACGTGATGAACCAGGAGCCCACGGACGCTAAACACACACTTGAGAGGGTTCCGCTTAATGCACGGATGACACCTTTGAAAGATGATTCACAAATCATCGAGGTGTTGTACCACTTCTGTGATCGAAGCGGTGAGATCAGTCTGGCATGCTGCAGGGATGATGGCATCCAAATCATGAAAAGATATATGTCATAGCCCGCCGAAAAGTGGCGCCGGCATTTTGGAGGTCGGGCGGGCATGACACGATATGCAAACGTGACTTACCTGGGTAATGAATGCGGTTTTATATTGATCGGATTTTAATTTCATATATCCAGAGAATCTATCCATAAAGGAAAGAGCCTCGTACCGATAATTTGATGATGAACAGAAATTGTCTTTGGACAATGTTGCTGCTGAGGTCGTGCTGGAAAGTCCTGCGTAAACGCCATCGGTTCCCCATTTTTTGTCGACGTGGGAAATGTGGTTGGAACCGCCAGCGTAAGCGACAGGGATAACAACCGCCGCATCGCACTTGTCAATTTCCCCGCTTTGATAGCCGAGGCCCTAATGGGTGTATGGCTGCTGTTTCTGCTAACGGTGATGTCCGCCCAAGTGTCGATGTGTGATGCCTCGAGAATAGATGGCTCCAGGGCCGCATTTCTCGCGGTATGACCAGCTAAGATATCCCTAAATTCCTCGGAAGAGGGCTTTGTATGCAAGGATTTCAGAGTGCCACTAATCGCCCAATGGTGATTTCTTTTATGATTCCCTGTTTAATGGAAATACCGATTTTGATGGTGGGGGGAAATGTTAGCCAAGTTACCTTCTCTCAAAGTGTCGTGAATGGGTTTTGAACCAATCAATCGCCCCCGAGGGGATAAAGCCCGGTTCTCAATCACAAAATGGGATTGTGGTTAGAGGTATGAGGGCTTCCCTTTAAGGAAGAGTGCACGATGATGTAGTGTGTCCCGAGGAGAGTCCGGGCGTTGTAGCTATTCCATTATTTCTGGCCGCATTGTTCAACAACGGCTATAATGGGTCATGAGGAGTGGTCTCGCCAGATTGGCAAGTTGCCCCCTGCTGAAGGAATAGAGGGGTAATGTCAGGTGAGGGTTCACCGGCTACAACCCGACATTGAGGAGTGCCCGGAGTGGTTGGGTGTAGAGTCCAGCGTGGAAGAATGGGCGTGAGAGTTAGGTGGATTATAAAGTCCTTCGATAGCCATCAAGAACCATGGAGGCATTGGGAGGGCCTCGGCTCGGGGAAATGACGTGAAGATTTGCTAGTGACGAAGTAAGGTCAACCACCCCGCCGCTGGCTGGTGCCGCTAGGAAGCCAACCGACAAAGGCCGGTCTGCTTGATCACCGGACACCGGTATGTAACGCAGAGCTGCTTTTAACCCAAAGAGAGCAAGGGCATCCCATGCGTTCATTAACTGAAGTACTGACATAAAGAATGTCAGTGATATTTGAAGAAGACATGGCAGGGCGTGGGTTATTCTAAAAGTATCAGCTTATGATAGCTAATGCCTACCAGAAACGAGGCAGTGATGGACAATGATGGGTGTAATGGTCATACTCACCACAAATGGCACACGGAATTTGGTCTTCAACTCTTTACTACCGGAAGGTTGAGTGACAGTAGGGTAATGGGTGTGGGGTAGGGAGTGGGGAATCAAATCAGAATTCGCTGCAGTGAGGGGCGCTTTGTTGGTTTGGTGGCCCCTTTGTCACATAATGCGCATGGTGGGAGATGCGCGGAGGAAGTGGAGCCGCGGGCTCCTTTGTTTTTCTCCCCAGAAAGGTGGGGGGCAGGGAGCATGGGGTGCTGGAGGGTAGTGGGGTGAGGAGCACCGCCATGGGGAGTCCCGCCCGTGGGCTTAGGACCATCTCGTGGATGTGCACCACACTGATTGCTTAAATAATCTGAGCATTAGCGTGTGTGAGCGCCGCCTACCCCGAAAGCTTCTACCCGGGTGGGTAAAAGAAGGAATTTGGAGTGAGGGGTCGGGAACTGCCTCCCCCAAAGGGGATTAGGGCCTGAGGGAGGTGTGGATCTGTGGACCGTGGGGGTCTTAATGAAGCTCTGCGTGGAGGCTCCTAGGAGTGGTGCTTACCCGTGAGACGCCGTGGGATGACCGAAGCCCCCGAGGGGATGAGAGTATCCTCCTGAGAGTTTCTTTAGAGGAAACAAAGCATACTTGGCTAGGGGGAAGGAATGGTGGTGCTCCATGGTACGTCCTCACCAAGGGGATGGATCTTTAAAAATCCCGTGACCCATCTCGATGAGTGGATATATGTCTTGGTTTGTAAGGAACAAGAGGAGAATGTTATCAAGATTGGCCGGCGGGTCATTCGTAATGTACACCCTAATGATGGTCACAATATTTTCGCTAGAGGGAAACAAGGATTACCAAAGAATTGATGATGCCACTACCTTCATAGCATACATGTAGGTACAAACAAGCAAGATATTGTACTCTAGTGGGGCATCTATAACTTCAACATCAATGAGGATGGCTTCGCCTCCGAGTTCACTGGGGACATTTTGGAAGATCCCTCAGGGGATGATGATCTTCCATCATAGGCTCGTAGTGCGATGGCGGAGGCTAAGAGTTCCGGGGAACCAAGTATCTTCCATACCTGCTTTGGACATGATATGTGTAGATGCCCCTTCATCGATGAAACACCGATAAACTATGGTGTTCCAAATATTAACTAGTATATGGAAAGATACCAAAGAGGGGAGACAAGGTTATCCACTATCGAGATCAAATGTAATCAGTTGAGTATCTACGGGGTCGACTGCCCCCACGGCGAAAAGTAGTGATTTCCGCTGTGTTGGGCAAGTTTGGAGAACTCCAAAACTGATGGCACGGATTGTGCTAAGTCATCTACCAAGATGTAAAGCGCGAGCCGCCCGAGCCCTGGGTTATGGAAATCATCTCCCGCAAGGGGATGCGAGGGACGCGTAATGGTGGTCCGGGCGAGTTGGAGAGGGATCACCAACGGGGTCCCGCCGATGTAGGATTTGGTTTCCTCGAGATGTGGAGTAGACCAAATTGTTGGGGATAATCGACGACACGCGGTTTGGTAAAGAATTTCTTCCTCAATCGGGTGAGGAGAATTGTTCGTCACTGGATGGATTGTGATATCGTCCTTATTTGGGGTGGGGATGTTGCATCCCGCTGCGTTTATGATGCCCTGATGGAATAGGATTTTGCAATACATCGCTGAGGTTGTTGCGCATATTGTTGCTGTGCCCATCGATGTGCTGCTGAAGGGGAATGATTCCGCAGTCTTTCAACCCTCTTGAAATCAGCTTATCTGGGAAATGGTGGGTGTAATGACCATACACTCCACAAAGAGCACAGGGTGAATGGTTTTAACCGTATTCCGCCCTTTGCGTTTGTTGTTACCTCCCTCGGGGTTTTGGTTCCCTTGGTTCTGCTGGCCCCCTGGGTTGTTGTCGCGGGGTTTTGGTTCCCTTGATTGGGGTTGTTGTTGTTCCTATTCCGGCCTTTCCTCCCTCGCTATTGTCTGGATGGCTGAGGTGGGTTGAAGGTGTTTAATTGTTCAAAATTCGAGTACTGCTGAGCAGCGGAGGGTTGAACAAAATTCACCGCATTGTGATGCTGTGTTTCAGGGCTGTGGAGGTCCTGAAATGGGAAATATGTATTTTGTGGTGGTGCGGCCCGTAAGGTACATAGGAAGACAGGGCGCTTTCGCTACCATAAGGTGATGTGGGAGGGGGACCACTTGTGTTTGGAAGAGTGGGGTGTATGGAGCCCCGGTGGTGGTCCAATTAATGGGCGGAGGGATAGCAACGTGGTATTGCCGTTGGTAAGGTGGGGGTTAATAAGAAGTGCCCCTATATGCGGGCGGGTATTGAGGGGTCCCATACATCGATGGTGGCTGGGGTTGTGGACTATGATGCATGGTAGCACCAATGAGTCCGGCTGCCGAATGAGACATCCTGAAGTTTGTCCGCCAAACGGCTGTTGTGTTTTGAAGGTCGTGAAGTACCGTAGCGCATCCTCACCGGGCGTGATGAGGGGTCATATTGTTGGGCCCACCGATGGCTTTCTTCGTGATTGAGGGAAGGTGGAAGTTACATCTTTACAGAGGAGGGCTTGGCCAAGGACCCAAGAAACCACCAAGGCAATCGTTGCTTGGTGGTTTCTCGCTATTAATAAACCACGCCGCCATGCCACCTTCATGGATGTGGTCAGGGATGTGGGTGGCTTAGGTCTGTTTGAAATTGGACAAGAGTTCGAGACCATTATCGGTCGGATTGGTAATTGGAAAAATGTCAAGAAGGCTTTGGCTAATGACTCAAAGGTCTGGGTCCCACACGACCTTTGACTTTTCTTCAACATACCATTTGGCTGACAATAATGAGTGTGCGTTGGAAAAGACGAACTGGATGTAATCCCTCCATGATGCTATTGGAAGAACACCCAGAAAGGTCGCGACATGATTATGTGGTCATCCTCTTCCTTCAAACTTTGGAATGTCCGAGGGAAGTTTATTGGCATTGCGTGCCATGTGGCGTCATGTACAGGGGATCATTAGTGAGCTTGGTGAGATCCAGAATGTTGAGAGAAGCTAAGTATGGCATCTAGTGGGGTGGGGGGTTAGCTCCCGCCATAGTGTGGTGTGAACCCATCCTTGATGAGGACTAGGTGGGTTGGTATTCCCTCCTTGAGAGGAAGGGTCCGGCCTCGCAAAGGGGAGTTAGAGGATGGATGACCTTGGAAGTGGACCCAAGTAAGGTAGAACCAAGCAAAGTCGATCCTAGGGATCTGGCACTCATGTGAGTATGTGAACGAAAGTACGCATCGATACTCCCCTAAGATAGGTGGGATTGAGCAAACGTCGTGAATCCATCGGGTTCTCATAGCCCCTGCATGATGCTCTAATTAATTTCAGGTGGATGTATGTACAAACAAGTGGTGAGAGAAATATAGAACCAAGAGTCTTTGCAAAGTGTCTACACAATATATGTACCAAAGTCAAATTGTAATAATATGTGCTTCATACATAAGTGAGAAAGAAAGATATATATGGGTAAGAGGGTTTTTGTCCTACAAGTGGGGAATAAAAAAGAAAGAAAATGCTCGTCCTAGAAGACTTAACGCCCTTCCTCTCAAATAGCACCGATCTTCCAATAGTTCCTCGTCAGCAAATCAAGCTACCATAAGAGACACTAGTGAAGAAATGAAATAACCTGGGTTATAATGAGGGGTAGAGGCGCCATATCCCGGAAAGTGCTGGCGATACTCCCAATAGCCACACACAAAAATCCAATCAAGGTGCGCGATTGCAACCCACAATCGCCCGGTAGATGTCCACACCAATATCAACAATTAGGTACCCCGGGTCCAAGCGCCGACATTTAGATTTCGGCTCAAGAAATGGTCATGTAGCCTGATCCCGTCTAAGAGAGGTGGGTGCCCAAGGGGACGCATTTAACAACCGACCTCGGCCTTCAACCCCAATGGCATCTCCCGGTGATTGGAACCGGACTTGGAGGATTTAAAAGCCCCTCATTTGTCAACTTCATGTTTGAAAATGTGAGAACTACATAACGGGGTTTTATTTGGATGCCTATCCTCAAATCCTACCTAGACTAAAAATTTTCTTTGGCACCTCCCCGTGGAGGGCAAATTAGTGAGTTGTTAGAAATATTTTAGATGAAGTGTTTTGTGAGGTCGGGGTGAAAACCAACCTCGCTTGATTAAAAGTGGAGTGGATAGTCCAATCAAGAAAAGATGGGGTGCTTTTCAGAATCCCTTTGAAGGAACCTTACTTTGACCTCCACGCTTCGAGATCGGTTATGTGGAGTGCAAAAGGGTTTTGTGTGTGAGTGAAAAGTGTACCAAATTTTAGTTGTTGATGTCACCTTGCAACATGTGGACATCGATTGGCTGTCCTTTACAAGAGTTTTGATTACCTTAATCAACTAGGGGATGCCATTGGTACAACCCATGAATTTAAAAAGCCCCTAGGGAAACTAGCATGGACATTGTGGTCCGCTACTATCCTTTATCTCCCTATGTGTGGAGTTAATCTAGAAAAGCATGAAACTAGTCCTAGATTGAACATGTGGGCTGTGTGGGCTCCATTACAAGCTTTTAACTCTCTTAGTTTTCCTCGATCTAAGAAAGCAAAAATTCAAACATCATTCGATTTGTTGACATGTGGGCATGTATTGACCCTTTACAAGTGAACAAGCGTTTTAATAAAATGAAACTAAGAGGGGTATCTAAAAGAGCCTTTGTCCTCTAAAAAGTTTGTTTGAAATTTTGTTTAAGGGAGGTGAGATCAATTTCTCATCCTTTTCTGATTCTCAAGATCACACAATGGCCCAAGAGAAGAGCATACTTCGATTGTTACTGACTTCTAGTCCCAAATGTGAGTTTAGATGTGTTTTAAGATTGATGTTTCAACTTAGATTTGTAAACCAAAGCAAGCAAAATAAGGGACAATGAATTTTATCCCTCCTAAGTGCCTAGGTTTGCTAAGTGATCCCTTTATAAGTTGAGGGGCTAAGTGGTGTAGTATTCAAAGCTTACACATTATCATCTTAAGCGGAAAAAATGATTTTCCAAACATCCAAAGTCTTACAATGCAAATTTTGGTTCAAATGCTCGGCCTACTGTGTGGACAGAGGAGCATATGGCACCTGCGCGCTGAAAAAACAGAGCAATAAAGCGCATGCACGCATAAAGAAACTGTTGAAAAGGCGCATGCCCACACGACGCATGCATGTGGCAAGAGACTGAGAAAGAAAATCCGGATTAATTTCTCCTCAATTTCTGATGAAATCACTGTTACTCAGGTCGGTAGAGGCCAGTTTCTGAACCTGCAAGTCAATGAAATCAAAAGGAAAGAAATGAAGCCCAAATGAGGGAGGAATTTATACCAACATCCCCAAAGATGGTTGCCAACTGCTTGCACTCTTCTCATCGCCATGTGAGCAAAAAAAGAGTGCTTACATGCCCAGCCATTCTCACTGGGTACGACAACCGTATGGTAAAAGGTTAGAAAGAAAACAATAAAGCTATCAACAAGAATTAAACAAAACTCAAATGAAACCATGAGCATAAGAAGAAAAAATAAAAACAAATGAAAATGGACCAATATCACCAATGTATAAGTCGGTCCGACAGATGAACCAAAGATACACAATGGAGAAAGAGGACTTGGGTCCCTTCCCTCCAATGGAAGGCCTTGAGGCCCTCAACCGACTCTCCTACAAAGAAAAGATGAAATGTGGGTGAAAGAACTCCAAGCTTATTCACTCAAGTGAGGGGTGAATAGCCCATGAAACGTACCATAAATGTGTGTTGCCAAAGAAGGGTCTCTAGCAATCTCAAAGAAGATAACAAGATGAAGAAGAATTCCCTTGAAGAAATGGTGGTCATCCATGCATTTTTATAGCCAAGCATTGGGTTATTATGCAACCCTTTTGAATGTGAAAAGGGGCTCTTTAGGGCACAATTAGGTCTTTGACCAGCCTCCCCACGCAGATTGAGCTCGGATTTGGTGTCAAATCGACTTGGGAGCCGATCCATTAGTGGTTGGGAGGCCGACCAGTTTCATAAATGCGCCGTTTGTCAGGCGCGTGGGTTTTGCACCCCACAGCCGCGCATATGCGCTCACGAAACGAAGATGTTACGTGCGCGCGCGCGCCCAGTGGGTGCAAAGCGCCTTGTAATTTTTGGCCATTTTGTATAGTTTTGACCCTTTTGCTGTGCTATGGAATTAACCTTATGCCATGAATGACTGTTTTTCTGTGTTGACGATGCGAAGTTCTTGTCGCCCTGTGCGGACGAAATTTCAGTGATAACATCCATAAACCCAAACACCTATTGTATTTGAGCATGCTTGGTTGCATTCGATCTCTTTTAGATATAAGAAATTGTATTTTCCCACTCTCAGTTCAACTACAATCAGTCTTATTTGAGGTGGCTACTTTTATCTCTTTCTATTACATGGTGTCTTGGCCCTTGACCAAGGTTTGAGGAAACATTGGTTGTGTTTGACCACTTTTGGAACTTCGATAGGCTGGGCGAAGATGGAGCGTCCAGGCGGAGTGAATATCACAGGATCTCACTTGTTTTGTGAGCTTATGGACCCAACAAGGGGTTCATTAGGATTTTGTATTAGGGTTTTTGGATGTTGGCCCATGGGTTTACCCATGGTCATGCCTTATTGTAAGTGTATAAATAAGTAGTAGCTAAGCAATGTAAAAGGAGTTATTAGTAGAATCTTAGTTCAAGAATGTGGTAGGGCTTGCAGAGCTAAGTGCAAGTGTTTTGTAAGTTGCTTTGTGCACATACGTTATATGTAAGTGTTGTGTGCTACTAAGGAGTTGGCTCTGTGCCTTGACCTGATTTTGAGGAAGGTGGATCTAGTGCGCTATGCGCAGATCACCTGTCCACTATGGATTTTGGCTCTGTGGATTTGTGCACAAGAGTGGATGAATGTAAGAAGCTTGAAATACTAATAAAGAAGAAGAAGAAGTTGGTGGATGTATCTCCACACTCGGGTGAACCACATATATCCTGTGTCCTAATGTGCTTTGTGCGATGTTTTTTATGTAGTTATTTGCTTAGTGTTGTTGTTTTTATGTATAATGAATGCATTTCATGTTGTAGCTTAGTGCTTAATGATGTGAAGGAATGCTATATCTGAGCTAATGCTATGTTCTAAAGTGATTGGAAGTGTTAGATATTGATTGTTACTGCACTGATCTGTAATAAGGGTTAATTTGCGATGTAAATGAGAATCATAATCTAATGAATATTGTTGGATAAGTGATCTATTAAGTGTTGTAATCACATATCTGTGTCCCAGCTTGGTTGTAGACCCCTGAGTCCTACAACCCCCCTGCCTCTACCTCAAGAGAGACTTCATCTACTTCATAGGTGTTGCCGAAAGGGCCAGTAGTTAGGGTTTTGTTGGTGTGATGTTGAAGCATTGAACCCTGGGTCTACCCCTGTGCCAACAAATGGTTTCATTGCCGGGACCTGAAACTGTGATTGTTGGGAATTGAAGAAAAGAGAAATATTTGTGCATAGATATGTTGCTGTAGTGTGCAATATTCTACTTGAATTGTGAAGCTCTGTGCTAAGAAAGAAACCTGATCTGAAGAAAAGAGGTAAGATCTTAAAGATTTGTGCTCTGGTAAAGGTAAGATAAGTGGAAATTTTTGTTTTGAAAGTATGAATCTAGGTCTATTTGATAGAGTTTTTCCTAGTTTGAAAACTAGGGCATAGTTAGAAGAAAGAGTTGATTTGAATAAATTTTATAGAAATAGAGAAAAATATGTTATTCCTATGCATAGAAAGAAGTTTTGGACTAATAAGTGGATGCAGGAACCTAGAAATAAATTTTGCAGATTGCAGGTCCAATAATGTGATCCCAATGTGCAGTACAGGAAAGACTGGGGATAATTTAAAAGAAAGACATGATTGACACTGTGTTACAATTGTAGGAGACCGATACATCTTGCTAAAGAATGCCTTGGTATAGGTCCTAATTGTCTTTGTTGTAAAGCCATTGATCATGAGGTTGAGGATTGTCCAAGAATGATTGCTAAAGTTGGAAAGATGAACAAGAGACAAGAAAACTATAAAGAAGGTCGAGAGACTAAGGATATTTTAAAGAGCCATACAGAAAAAGAGTCAGAGACTATGTTAATATAGTTAAAAGAAGAAATGGATGATCACAAAGACATCAACTTACTAGAGATCCTGAAAGAAAAAATATGCATAGTTACATGGATAAAAGACTTCGACATAGAATGTGTATTAGATGAAGAAACACATGTGAATATCATGCCAGAAAGCACTTGGGAAATTTTGGGAAAGCCTACTATGATACCTTCATTGGGAAGGATACGATTGTTTAAAGGAAAGATGATAACCCTATGTGGAAGAGTTACTAATATACCTATGATTTCTCATGAAACGTCAACAGAAGAGGACTTTGAATTTATTAGGTTTGTTGAGAACAACACCCCTTTTCCACTTTTATTATGAAAGAATTGGATTGAGAAATATCAGATCAGAAGGCAAGCAGAAGAGGAAGCTACAGAAAAGAAAAAGCAAGAACTAAGGGATTTCATAGCTTGAAGAATAAATCGACTGATAGAAGAACGAGATGTTGAGTCGAAGCAACATAATGAAAGAGAAGTAGTTGTCAACTTTGAAAGAACGCAAGAAGGGTTGAAGGAGCTATCCATGCTAGAAGAAAGTATGTCCACCCAGGACCCAGTAAGAAAATAGGTATTATCTCTGAACCCTTTGAAATAACATCAACAACATGAAGTCACTACACTAAGAACAAATAAGAATAAGAATGAAAAGAGGAATCCAGAGACTCAAATCAAAGGAAATAAGGCAAGGAATCTCAGTAAGAAGAAAGGCAAGTTAGAAAAACTATGGGAAATTGCAGAAAATACTTCGCAGTAGGCAGATCTACAGAACTTGAACTTAACCAGAATAATAGAACCATGAAGAATGGGAATTCACCACGGTGAAGCTATATGACCGTTGGAGATGCCCTGACCGTTAGAATGACGCTCCAGAACAGCTAGAAATGTAGTTATTTCTGGAAAGACCGTCGTTGGACCATTGAGACCATGCCATAACAAATAGATTTGTATTGATTGAGGCATTTCTACCTGTTGGAGGAATCTGTTACGACATTGATTATTTAACCCGTCAGACATTTCACCGGGACCACTTTTTGCAAACCGTGATATCCGAGCTAATAGAGAACCCATTGTATCACACTGTGATTTCTAGACCTTGCCATCCATTTGATTACCTTTATTGTCGATTCTCCTACCCAATTTATTTTATTACAAGTGTGAATGTCGAGCGAACATAGAGCGCTAGAGAAATCTATGGAGGAGATACTTGTAGACCTCATGGCTGAGAGAGTCATGTCTCTAGGACTACAAGAGTCATCGACTGGGGGCCTTCAAGCATCCCCTTTGACTGTATGTCTCTCTAGCTGAACCACGACTGAGAAGTGAAGCAAACACTGCAACGATCTGGCTAACGCGAAGCAGATTTCGTTGGTCTTGCTTGAATACATACCGCCTTTGTTTGGCACAGTTAGCCGTGACAGTATCCTGTGCAACTTTGAATACATGCCGATCACTATGCACATCCCAAAGGGGATACGCATAGTTGGACCCCAATTAGGACACATTCCAACTCTGAAGAACAACGACTTCAACCTCGGAGACTGGAAGAACTATGCGGTGCTCGCACTGCATAGGTATTTGATGAAGATGACTGAGTAGAAGCCACACATAGTCTCCCATCCATGGATAAAGGATCTCACGCAATTAATGATCTTGAACGTGATAAATATCCCTCACTTTGGATGATACCAGGAGGTTAACGCTTGCGTTAAACTCCTCCTGTTGTCCTATCATGGAGGCTATTTGTGGCTTGACAGGTGCGTCATTGTGGATCCATCGCTGATCCACTTGATCACAAGACTGAGCATGCAGGGACCGGACCCTCACCAGTTCTACCTAGGGAAGACGTCATATTGCTCCCTGGCACAATGCATAAAGGAAGACTATGGAGATGTAGAGAAGGGAAAGCGAGGCTACAAGGTAGCCTCCATCCAAGATGGTGCAGTGTGCCTAGCTTGTCAGCTTATAGTTGTGTTATCACTCTGTAAATTCCCAGAGGTTGTTGTGAGGTAAGAAGAAATTTATCAGAGGTAACCTTAACCAACTAATTTGAAACTAGGAGCTAGCCCTACCAGTTTCAAAAGAGGGATCTCTCTGTGAGTTTTAGATTTGTTTGGATTTTCAAGATTTTAGTCTAGTTAAAAAGAATATAACCAAGTTGTTTGCATTGTTTTTAAACGAAATGGATGAATATCACTTATGCTTCCATTGGGCTAGGGGGTCTGTTTTAAAAAGATAGAGGTTAAAGACAACTTTTATAAGATTCATTTTACAGGGCGAGATAGTGCTAATGCTGGATTCTTTAGGAATAAAATGGTGTATTGCTGAAAAAGGTGAGATATCAGTTAAAACAAAAAAGCATTTAAGAATTTCTTTGTTATAACATCAGAAGAAAAAACATTTAAATCTATAAAAGATTAAGAACATAGTACACAATGGCAAGTTCTGCAACTATAACTTCTTTTTCAGATTAGAATTAGAAAGACTATATGATAACTAAAAAGGGAAAAACTATTACGCAGACAAAGGAAACTTCACCAACTATTAACACGCACGAATCATGTGAAACTTATCTTTGTATTACTGGAATAACCTCTTGATAAAAATTACAGCGATTAGAGCTTGCTTGGGTGTAAAGATCAACAACTCTCAATACTTCTAAGTTGGAAATATTTATAATAAAAGTTACAAACGACCTTGTCATTAATGATCAGGATGTGATAGAGTCTGAGTCCAACTAACTGGCTAACAAGATGCAGAAATGTAGTAACTGATGATGATGTGTCGAATCTCTCATGCTGATTTCGAGGAAGACCGTTGGTGAGTCATTTGGATGACTTTAACTGTGCTGGACACTGAGCTGGATGAAGCTTTACCTTTAATCAATCAATTCACATAGCTCATCCCATATTTGTGTGCTTGGGATGGTAACTTTCAATAGCTGGCGGTAGACTTCGTCCATCTCGGTGTACTTGGAAAAAGTCAACTTGATGAGGAAGCTGTACTTGATTTCATGTTGTATGCTGAGGTCATGCTGTAGAGTCTCCAAGAACACTTTGCCCGTGATGCTGCCTTGTATCCTTGAAAACTTGGAACTTTCTTTGGCCATGGTAGCGATCTTTTTCTTGTAATCGGACAAAGTCATTAATTTATCATTTAGGACACGTAGATTAGGAAGACCCTTTTTCTGTAAGGCTTCAATCTTGCTAAAAAATATATGAACTCCGATGTCCGTGTTATGAGCCTTTTCCTCCAACTGCAACATTAATCCCTTTTTAGTCATCACTCTTTTTACTTTGTTTCTATCATGCCTTCAACTTTTAGGTCTTCAAGCTCTTCCTTGGTTTTTGAATTCAAAAACTTGATGATCTCGTTGGCTGTCGAGGGCATCTCACCCAAATTTGTTCTTATCCTGTCAATGGCCTGCCTACTCTTTAACACCAGATCATGTTGCTCGAACATGATTTGCACCATGGGCCAAATTTCATTTATGGATTTCGAGATATCTATCCATATATTTTCCTTAGCCTCTGCTAATGTCTTGCTTGCCACTGTTTGTTTCTGAAGCTGTTGTATTTCCTAGTTGAGTTTCTCTGATACTTGTCTCTCAATATTGTATCTTGTTTGTAAAGAAGACTTGAGTTCCTGTAGACTTTCAATCTCCATTTTCAGCCTATTGATCTCTGTTCCCTACATAGTCATTTCCTCCATGGACTTTGCTAGCTCCACTGTTTTTTCCAGTGTTGTCAATGGAGCTGCTGATGGAATTTCTGCTGTAGTGGTTGTTGGCACAACTGCTGTACTGAATTCTATGATGGGAACTGCACTGAATGGAATGACTTCCATCGAGGTTGATTGTTCCTTCTCTTTCAATAAATTTTTCAACTCTACCTCCATTTCCCTGAGCTGTGCGTTCTGCTGCATGATAAGTTTCAACAATTCTTCTTTCTCGTTTTCTGCCATGGCTATTTCTTTATCTTGTGAATCCTTTGTTGGTGGAAATTTCAGTTGTATTCTCAAATATGCAATGTCAACATTATTTTTCTTCAACATTTCCTCTGCTGCTTTTACATTCGAGGGATCATACCCAATCTTGAGCACCAACTCCTCTAAGGATTTTATTCTGTTATCCTTTGCAAAAGAGGATATCTTTTCCAACTTCAATTGGGTCTGAACATTACTTAAAGACACCTGTAACTTTGCTGCTATAGAGGAAGCATGTGCCAATGTGGAGAAAACCATTTCTCCAGTCTGTTTGTGCGAGTCCATTTGGTCAGCTGGATAGACTTGTTTGGTGTCAAAAACTATAGTTGACCTCTTGTAATCAGTGATCTCTTTGGATTGAGACACCTGTGCTTGCAGAAATGCCAGTTACATTCTTCCTTTATTTGTGTCAAAGGTTGACAATAATAGATGTTGTGCCGTGGAATTTTGCTTCCAAAACTGAGAGTAGGTGATGTTGGTCAGCGTCTGGTTCTTCTTTTTAATCATTTCATATTTTTCAAAAATGCTTAGAGGTACATATCCTTGTGGAGTTTGGGTGGTCACAACTATCTCTGTTTGCCTCTTTGAAGAAGAAGTTGACACCACCTGCTGTCTTCTTTCAATCACTATGGTAGAGTAGGGCTCTTCCTCACCAGACATGTGAGTAGCATGAGCGGTTTTGGGTTTCTTGCTATATACCTGAAAATCTTCTGCTGATACCTCAATGATTGAAGGTGAATCATCCTTTCTTGGAATTTTTTCCTTGGGTACCTATGGAGTGGTAGTCAGTGAAAAAGAGACTGAAGGAGATTCTT
This sequence comes from Picea sitchensis, assembly GCA_010110895.2. Lineage (NCBI taxonomy): Eukaryota > Viridiplantae > Streptophyta > Pinopsida > Pinales > Pinaceae > Picea > Picea sitchensis. The sequence continues at coordinate 45,788 of SNQJ01S0044291.1, forward strand.
GTGGCTCTGTATCTACCAGAGTGTTTGCTTCCCACTCTATCTGGTTCACATACTTTTCAATTTCTGGTTTGAGGGTGTGGGCATAAGGTGAACTTTTGTTCTTGGATCTCATATCTGCAATGATCCCACTGGGGTCATATCGCCAAATAAAACTGGTGTTGAATTTCATTTCCTTCAATAATTTATCTGCCTCTTCCCCAACAGCTCGACTGTTGCATATAAACGGTCCTATTTTCCCTTTGATCCTCATTTGTTGTTTTTTCTTCAGAGACAAAAAATGGATGTCATCTGAGTTTATCATTTGACGAATATACTCCAGTGCGAATATTCGAACAGGCACATACTTGGGCAGCTTGTATGGAGCTAGTTCACACCCATACGCTCTGATTTCTGTGTGATTCTGGTATAGAAACCAGTCCCCAGTCTTTGTGAGATATGAAAGGTGTAGAACTATTTGGATCTCCTCGTTTATCCTTGTCTCAGGTCTTCCACTAAGCATGCCTACAACTGGGTGATAAAACAACTCAATGAATTGTTTAAAAGTGAACTCAATGGAGCTTCTTCTGAGCAACGATGTCCATAAAGTGTCTGCTTAAGGTTTTCATTCCTTGTCCATCTTCTGCATGTGAAAGGAAAATTTGTTTGCTTGATAGAACATGAACATGTAGGCCAATATTGAATAATACTGGAACATGCCTTTTGTAGGGAAATTTTCCAGCTGGTCGTGCAGGTTCTCGGCCAAGAAACCGTTGTAGTCGAAATGGATGGCGACTTTATCTTTAGCAGAGAAAATGGACAGGAAACCTAAGATAGGTTCATCCACCCATTCATCTGAGAAGTAACCGAGAAAGCAACACAGTGTGGAGATAATTTGGATTCCCTTGTCAAAAAATATGGAAGAATGGTAGGGAGGATTATTTTTAGGGAATTGGGCATCTTGAGGGAGGAAAAGCTCAAAGATTTGTGCTCTTTGGGGAAATGATCGTTCTGATACATTTCTGTCAGAATTTCAAGTGTAAGGGGAGAATGAGGTTCAACTCTGGGTACTTGCATCATTTGATCAATGGCCTCGAGTGTAATTAGGAAAAAGGTTTCTTCGGTCGAAGACACTATGGTTCTCTGATCAGGGAGGTAGTGCGCTTGGCATTTGAGAGTGAATTCAGGGAAATGATAGATCTGGGGAAAAAGATACAAGGGGAAATTTGACTGCCGGAGCCTAATTTCATCACTCTGATCGATGAAAGTGTCTTTAAACCATGAGTGTAGCTCGACAAAATTAAAATCGGACCTGGTTTATGAAATCAAGTAGTCTTTGTTTGCTAACGGGATCCGGTCGAGATCGACCGTAGGTGGGAGAAAAGGATTTTCCTCCACATTTGAATTTTTGCTTTTGGGCGCCATTGATTTCCACTGATACCTGCACACTGAACACACGTTAGTAGGCGAAAAACTATGGTTGGATGAGGTGTTTTAGAGGTGAAGGAAAATGAGTCTCTGATACGTAGGGAGTGTGAATGGAATGGGAACTGACCGAAATTGGGTTGAATTTGAGTGAACGGGTATTCATTGGGTGAAAAAGGGCAGGTCAGATGAACAATGGGTATGTGGACAGTCATAAATCGCCAATAGGACGTTTAGAGCGTGAGAGGGTAAGGTGAAGGACATATGACGTGTGAAAACAATTGACGTGCAGAAAGGCAATTGGGAGATGAACAAAATGGATATGACCTATAACGGTTAGCTGGAGGGGACGTGCCAACGGGGTGACAGAATGGGATTTTCAATGGGTGTCTTGGGGTGTGACAATTCTGAATGGCAGTGGTGAGTTGGAAGAATGATAGGCGGTGGAAAGTTTGGAGTGGCGAGGTAGGATGTAACGAGATAATTCCACGTAGGATGGGGCCCGCCTGGACATAGCTTCATTCCGGACCCCCCCTGCCTTTAAAAGTAGAAAAGTTTGGGGAGTCCAAGATCAATGGATGACCGTTGATATGAACAAATCTAGATCAACCGTTGATTCGAGCACCCTCCTTAACCATCATGTCGGACCCCCCCCACCGTTAAAAGTAGAACGGTCGGGGAGGGGGGTCCGGAAACTCTTGTGGACCGTTGATTTGCGCACTGGCGGGATGACCATGGATCTAAGTGCACCTTTTATTTACCTTTTTAGACCCCCCCCATCGTTAAAGGTCGAACGATCAGGGGGAGGGGGTTCCGAAATATTTTCAGAGCCATCCATTTGCACACTGGCAGGGGAACCGTAGATCTGAGCGCACCTTTTAATTACCTTTTTCAGATCTCCCCCAATCGTTAAAGGTCGAACAATCGAGGGGGGGGGGGTTTGAACTCTTTTCTGATCCATAGATCTGGGCACCCATAGCTCAGTCGTAGATCTAGGCTCGATATTTAATCTCCAGGGCACAATTCATTATATGATGCAAAACTTAGGCTTAATGACTTTTTATGGGTTTTGCGCACTGCTTCTTTTGCTTTTTATCACCATGGGGTTAGAAAAACATTTCATCATAAAAAATCATGCATTTTTCATCGATCATCTTACATATTTTATTGAAAGGAAGTTGTCTAACCTATGTCCTAACCTACTCATTTGCACCTTTAGCCCAACTTAGACTGTTGGACTAAGGAAATACTCTACCTAGGGGCTATTTGACCAAGATTAGACTGTTTGGTTAAATTTATTCACTAACTAACCTGATTACTTGGCTAAGGTTAGACAGTTTAGCCAAGCTTATTCACTAATCCTAGATACTCAAATTTAAAAGACGTGGCCATGTTTAAACTGTATGGATCAAGTCATTGTCATTTCATGCGGCTTTTACCCATTTTCTTTTGTTTTTTGCCCTCTTTTATTTTTCTCATTTTTTCTTTTTCTTTTCTTTTCTTCTTTTTCCTTTTTTTTTTTTTAATTTTCTTCCTTTTATTTTATTTTTAGAATACAACAATATCTGCTAGCCAAAAACACTAAAGGAACAAAATCACAATCACTAGTTGATCCTATAAATTATAGGGTTATAACAGTGGCTCCACCTAGGGATGGTATACTCCTTGCGAGATGCCAAGAATCTTGTTTCTTGTTGTCTTGAAAAACTTCCTCTAGAGTTTCTTCTGTTGTCTGTCTTGCTTTATTTTGAAATTTTGATGGTATTATTCAATGTCTTAGGCCCTTCTCTGCGGGCTTCAAACACCTGAACAAAAACACCTACACCTAAAATACTCGTAAAAGAAATGATATGTACAATGGAATGGAATGGTGACCTCTCTACTGAGGTGGCAAGTAATGCTTCAACATCCTGCCATTTATAGGCCCCCCTAGTAGGTCTGATCCATCACTATTAGCAAGTAGAAAAGCATTATTTCCTTTGAAGGCCTGAATGGTGTAAGGACCCTTCCACAAGCCATCGAACTTTCCATGTTTACCTTTATCTTCATTTCTAGAGTCCCATCTCAAAACTAGATCACCCAATTCAAAGTTATCCTCTTTGGTTCTCTTGTCATAAATCTTTTTAATATTTTCCTAGATCACTTGAGTTTTGTTGTAAAATTCTTCTCTGGATTGCATTAGGTGGATCATTTGATTTATTCTTCGCTAGACATCGTTTGGTTCTTCTTGTATTTCCTGCAATAGTTTCATGACCATAACTCCTAATGAAAGGGGAAAAAATGCCTGGTGCCATACACCAACTGGTATGGAGACATACAAATTGATATTTTTGTGCTTATTCTGTCAGCCCAGAGTGCGAAAACCAGCCTATTATGCCATGATTTCTTGTTTTCCTGTAGTGTCTTTCTGAGAATGTTCACTAGACTTTTGTTAGAAGACTCAACTAGCCCATTTCCCTGTGGATAATAAGCCATCGAGTGTCCCAAAGTAATATGATATTGATTACAAAAATCTATTAGCCTTTTGGATCTGAAAGCCACTACATTGTCAACTATAATTTTTCTGGGGCATCCAAAACGAGACAAAATGTTAGTTTCTAAAAACTTGATGATGACAGAGTCGATAGCTTACCTGCATGCTACAACCTCGATCCACTTGGTGAAGTAGTCTGTGGCCGTGAGGATCCATTTATGTTGGCCCGAACGGGGAGGATGTATTTCACCAATGAAGTCTATCCCCCATTGTTAGAAAGGAGATTCAACAGAGATGGGTTTCATTGGGATTGGCAAAAGCTTCCGTTTACCTTCAAAAATATGACACTTGTGGCAGGAAGTAACCTTCTGGTGAACATCAGCAAACAGAGTAGGCTAATAAAAGCCAGCTCTCATAATCTTGTTAGTTGTGGTCTTCCAGCTCAAGTGCCCACCATAGTCTCCTGCATGAAAATCTTGAAGAACTTTGTCAGCTTCATCTTTTAACAAGAAATTAAGCAATATACCACCAGGATATTTCCAATAGAGATTGCCTTCCAAAATACAAAATTTCAATGCTTTCAATTTAATAAATCTAGCTTTGGTCTTAGTTAAACCTGGAGGAGCCTGTAAATTGTGGAGTACAAAAATGAGGTCTGCGTACCAAGGGGAATTTAAGAATGCCTCTTTTATGTTTGGAGTCGCCTGCTCTTACGGTCCGTCTACTGCAGCCAAAAATTTAATATGTAAAGCATGAAAATTAAACTCAACCATTAGTTTGGCCAAACCCTGTCCTTTGATCAGTTTAGTAGGTTTTATTTCGATGTCGTATTCCAGAATAACCACAATCCATTTTCCTCTTCTGCCATTCGGATTATCCTGGGTCAGGATATCTTTAACCACTGTGTTTGGGACGTATGCAATTGTGTGAGAGTGGAGAATATAGACCCTAAAGTATTTTATATCCTTTACCAGAGCGAAGGTTTGTTTCTCCATAATGTTATAATTCAACGCTGCGTCTCTTAAAGCTTTGCTGAAAAAATCTATGGGTTGCTCGTACCCTTCACTGTTTTTCTGCAACAATACGGTTGGGTCACATATTTGTCCATATTTTCATCATCTATATACATCCATTCCATCCCTTCTCCATCCTATTATCATTCATTTATCATTCCATTTTCCATACATTTGCTACAACTTCTCATAAAATGACATATTATTCCTGTTATGCTTTAGTGGTTAATAATGATTATTCTTCCTTCATTTTTAATGAGTTAAAGACTATTATGCATGATTTTTCTGATGATGGTTTGACGAGTGATTTTATGTATCAATAGTTGCAGCAGTCAAGGTTCCAACCTCCAAATGACACATGTGAGTTCCAGCTCGTGGTTAACCGTTTTCAGTGAAAAACGTGGCAGATAAGGAGAGACAAATTTGCATGGAATATTGTGAGTAGATGAGGATGAATCTCGAAAATCTGAGACATGGGTGTTTTTCAGAATGGGCCCAATTGAGTTCAAGGTAGGTCATTTTCCAATTGGAGTTATGGTTTGAGAGAAATAACTGGTTCTTTAAAAGGGTATTTTCCAGATTTACAGTTGCGGACGGTTCTCTAAACTTGGAAATTTGTTTGAGAAACCCAGGGATTTGGGGATTTGATTTGTATAAATAAGACCTCTTCAATTAGGAGAGGGGAAGTCATGAAATTATATAGAATTTGTTTGTAAGAAAGAGTTGAACTTATGTAATTTCTAAGTTTTCTTCAATAATACACAGGAGCTTATGGATTTGCAATTATGTGCAACTTTCTCTTGATCTTGTAAGTCTTTTGGCCACGCATGCTAGGTGAGGAAGGCCCCCCTCAATCTGGTATGTGTTGGTCTT
>SNQJ01S0044291.1:60231-75440 GCA_010110895.2 Picea sitchensis
TCTTGAAGGATGAGAACTTGGCTCTACAAGTTGACCTTCTCCTCTTGTGAGTTTCAACCTTGTGAGCATCAGAAAAAAAAACACTTGCAAATAATCAATCCTTCAAAAAATTAAGCTCTGATACCAACTTGATCAGAAAATGATAAAGGCTTGTATTCTTGAAAATATTTGCAAGTTTTAATTCAAGTGTTCTTATGCAAAAGGATAAATTTGCAAACACAATTTATATAGAAATTACACATTCGAGATGCATATTATAAGCAACAAATAAAAGTGAACAGTAAACACATAACACATCAAATGATAAAGGAGTTCACCCCTCTCTTGGGTTACATCTCCTGGTCCAGCTTCCAATGGATATTTTATATTATTTGCTCAAAGTGCTAAAATATGTGCTTTAAAATGATAAAAATTCCAAATAGATGGCTCCAATGGATTCAGAACGTCCAAAAACCCCTATCTAGGCTTTTTTGGCACCTGATTTGGCCAAAAATTGAAGAAGATAGGCTTCCTAGAAGTTCCCCTTCAAACTTGTTGTCTCTGGATCGCCAAAATGCACCTCTGTGTGTCCAACCTAGCTCATGCGCTCATTTCCATGCTAAAACCTAGCACCGGGCACATAACTAAAAACCATGCAAACTATAGGATGATTATGGAACTTAGCCCCTAACCTCCAAACCGTGGACATATGGGTCATATGACCACACCCGCACATAAAAAGGGCCAAGTTAAAAACTTATGGTAACGCACCAAGTGTCCAGGTGCACGGGCTCCGAATTCATTTGAAAAAAATGCGCGGATGGTGGTTATATGGTAAACAATATGTGACCGGGGGTCGGGGCTTAGCCCCAGCCCGGACCGCGCCCAACCGTTACACATTGCAAATTCAAATAATTTTAAAACCATATACATATTAAGAAACAATGGTGGGCGTGCTGGTTGGGCGGCCCTTCCCAAATCTCTTCCCCTGCCCGGAGATCGCGGGGTCGAGTCCTGCTGACTACACAAATTTTAACCATAGCCTAGGTGACACGGGGTGTCCCTTGCTTGGCCGACGTGTCACCAATCCATTCAACACTAGATGCGACATGTCAAGAAATGATTCGACCGTCCAACTGCCAACTGTCTGCCAACTCATCCCTGCCACGTCAGTGTATGACCCTGCCATGTCATCGTACGACCCTTCCACGTCAGCATCCGTACGGACTGTACAGTCAACAAATTATTTTTTCCTGTTTGACAATTTGAACAGAACACGATATCTCACTCATCCGACATCTGTTTGAACCTGAAAAAGTTGCGTTGGGTTCGTGATGACGAGACCTACACACCCTTTGATTTGAAGCGATTATGAGCACTTTGAATGTTGAGAAAAATTTGATCCCCTGGATCACTCGAGGCCTTTGAATCAGTGTTTCCCACATCTGAGTGACTTGGGACGAGTCATAGGTGAGTGTTGGGGGCCTATTGGCCCTTGAACAAGTTTTGAGGAAACATTGGTCATGTTTGAACACTTTTGGAACTTTGATAGGATGGGTGAAGATTGATCACCCAGGAGAAGCGAAGATCGCGGGATCTCGTTTGTTTTGTGAGCTTATTTACCCAACAAGGGGTTCACTAGGGATTTTGTATTAGGGTTTTGGGATGTCGGTCCATGGGTTTGCCCATGGTCAGACCTTATTGTAAGTGTATAAATAAGTAGTAGCTAAGCGATGTAAAAGGAGTTATTAGTAGAAGCTTAGTGCAAGAATGTGTTAGGGATTGCATAGCTAAGTGCAAGTGTTTTGTAAGTTTCTTTGTGCACAAACGTTATATGTAAGTGCTCTGTGATACTAAGGAGTTGTCTTTGTGCCTTTACTTGATTTTGAGGAAGGTGGATCTAGCGTGCTGTGCGCAGATCCCATGTCCACTATGGAGTTTGTCTCTGTGGCTTTGTGCACAGGAGCAGATGAATGTAAGAATCTTGAAAGACTAATAAACAAGAATAAGAAGTTGGTGTACGTAGCCCCACACTAGGGTGAACCACATATATCCTGTGTCCTGATGTGCTTTGTGCGATGTTGTTTATGTGGTTATTTTCTTAGTTCTATTGTTGTTATGTATAATGAATGCATCTGATGTTGTATATTAGTGCTTAATGATGTGAATGAATTCTAGATCTGAGCTAATGCTATGTGCTAAAGTGATTGGAAGTGTTATATCTTGATTATTACTGCGCTGATCTATAATAAAGGTTAATCTGCGATGTAAATGAGAATCATAATATAATGCATATTGTTGGCTAAGTGATATGTTAAGTGTTGTAATCACAGATCTGTGTCCCAGCTTGGTTGTAGACACCTGAGTCCTACAACCCCCCTTGCCTCTACCTTGGGTGAGACTTCATTTGCTTCGTAGGTGTTGTTGAAAGGGCCAATATTTAGGGTTTTTTTGGTGAGCTTTTGAAGCGTTGAATCCTGGGTCTTCCCCTTTGCCAACATGGTGTTTCTTATGAAACCTCTTCATATGGAAAATTCAATATCACTCTTTGAGTGGATACACAAAATGTAAATAATATATCTTCTCACAGTGACAATGGTTAACAAAAGATGAGATGATCAGTGGTTTCATTCATCATTCTTATACAAGATGTCTCTTTCAACACCTCTTTAGATGGACAATTCAATAATACCACTCTCCCAATAGACAAGTAGTATGGCATGGATATGTATTCTCCCCTTCCATTGGATGAGAAAGTTAGTGACAATTCTTCCCAACAGTTAAGAATATTGGTGGCTACATCTCCATTTCTATACACAATGTTTCTCTTAGTACTGCTTCAACAGATGAGTATTTCAATGGTACCACTCTCCCAATAGGTGCATAGTATGGTAGGTGTTACACATCAAAATCTCACACCCTAAGTGTTGCAAGTATCAGAAAGTGACGTATGCACCTTGTCAAGTGTCGCATGCACTGTCACAAGTGTCTTATGCACCTGAATAAGTGTTGCAACCTGTTGACACCATGAAATACATTTCATGTCACAATCCCTAAGTCAGTTTGGAAGATAAAACCAACCATTTGGGGTTTAGAACCACACTTTGTTCTTGGAAATTTTGACCATTTTTGGGCATTTATGAAGGTTGGTGCTCCCCTAATCATACTAAGGGAGTGCCAACACTCCCCGTACGTTTATCAGGGGGCACCAGTGGAACTCTTTCTCTCACTCAAAGGGGGCACTGGTGTGGTTAGAGAGAAATGGGGCGCATCCTGACTATCCTTAAGGGACAACTCTTAAAGGAGGAGGTTGTTTTGGGTCGAATCCTATCCTATGGCACTATATTAGGATCAAATCCCAACTCATGGAGCCATATCCTCAACCACTTCTCTCATTTTATCATGGTGTTTGAGCCTCCTAATGCTATAATTCGAAGTCATTTCCATGGTGAAGGGGGAAGTAATTTTTTCAAGTATCATCATTTTGATAGTAAGATATTTGTGGAAGGGGTTGGATGAGGAGAGCTTGGATAAGTTACTACATCCTCAAACATGATTTTTAAGTACTTTCCATTGTCTTTCCAATTAATATAAACTTGGCCTATTCCCTTCAAGTTCATGTGTTCTACATTTTCTTATCTATTGTCGTTTCAATCTTCGTAGATGGATCTGCTTTGTCTAATCATATAGAGTAGGAGGAGGAGTTCCTTTATTGGTATTTTTAGGACTTCATTTGTATTGAGGAGAGTGGAGATCAAGTTGTTGGCATAGGGGTAGACCCAGGGTTCAACGCTTCAACAACACACCAACAAAACCCTAACTATTGGCCCTTTCGGAAACACCTACGAAGTAGATGAAGTCTCACTTGAGGTAGAGACAGGGGTGGTTGTAGGACTCAAATCTCTGCAACCTAGTTGGGACACAGATATGTGGTTACACCACTCTAACAAATAACTTAACAATTATCATTCATCAATATTTAACCCTTATTCGCATCACATATCCAAACCCTAATTATAGAAAACCGCAGTATTCAACCAGATCTAACACATCTAATCACTTAGCATATGGAAATAGATCAGATCTAGCATTCATTCACATCACTAAGCATAGTTTGCAGGATTGAAATTTCTACAACCTAGCTGGGACACAGATTTGTGATTAGAACACTCTAGCAAAGCACTTAGCAATTAGAATTCATCAGTATTTAACCCTTATTCACATTGCAGATCCAAACCCTAATTATAGAACAACACAGTATTCAACCAGATCTAACACATCTAATCACTTAGCATATGGAAAGAGATCAGATCTAGCATTCATTCACATTACTAAGCATACCAGATTCATCTAAACATTCATTACTGCACTAAGCTTAAATCATATGAAGAATATAACAACCATAATGCACAAATAAACCATAACATAGGATATACGTGGTTCACCCCAGTGTGGGGCTACTTCCACCAACTCTTCTCTTCTTTATTATCTTCTGTCAATCTTCTACAAGAACAGAGCCCCAAAACCCCACTCCACATAGGACAAGAGATATGTGTGCACCTCGCCAGATCCTCCTTCCCTGAGTTAGGTCACAACACAAAATCCTTCTTACACAGTCTTTACAGAAGATTCTTACAATCACTTACACTTAGCTCTGCAAGTTCTCAACACACAGTAAGCACAAAGCCTTTGCAATCACATAGATGAAACTCTAGCACTTAGCATCTTTTGTCCTCTTTCTTACATCGCCTATATTTCTATTTATACATTATAAAATGGGCCTAAACATGGGTAAACCCATGGGATGACATCCCATAACCGTTACCGTAATCCCAAAACTACCCTAAACAGGGGCCAAGATTCCGCGATCTCTTCTTCGACTTGCGCTCCACCTTTGACCAACCTGTTGAAGTCCAAAAAAAGGTCAAACATGACCAAGTTTCTCCAAAACTTGGTCAAGGGACAATAGGGTCCCAACACTCACCTGTGACTCATCTCGAGTTACTCTGCTCTGGGTAACTCTGCCTCAAACGACACGAGCTACTTTGACCTACTGCTTCGCCAAGGCCTCCTGCTCGGTGAACTCCTGAATAACTGACTTGGTCATAGGTCCTTCCAAGCATTGTTCGACTGCAGTGACTGCGTGTTCTAATTATGTTCCTCGTCCTTCAATCTCCTCAAAAAGTAGGCAAGATGCATCCTAGACTGGCTGGAGATTCTGAGTCACTTCCATGACTTTGCTCTGTATGGCATGGACCTATTTCTAAGTCATGCACTGTTATTGGGATATTTTCATTCTCTTGACCGCTGACAAGGGCTTCAACTACACTTGTACTGTTGCTGCTTACTGCTTTGCTTCCTGGAGCTGCGAATCCAGTGTATTTAGTTTAGTGTCCTTGGTAAGGCGCTCATAGTTCTGAGCACTTCGACTGCTAAGCTGCTTACATTCCAAGGCTAATCCCTTAATTCTCTGGACTGCGCTTTAGGAGGTTTCTTCTCACTGGTCTCGCACTTCCTGTGGAGTGCTTGGTACTGCTTGTAACTCCAATTATTCTACTCTCTATTGAAGTTGTTGGATGTATGCAACAAGCTTCGCTACTTGACTCTCCACTGGGTATTCTTCTATCTGTTCTAAGATTTTCACAAAGCGAAGTGCTATGTTGACTGCTTCTTTAACTCCAACCTACTTTGTTGGCATTTGTTCTTTTTCTTTCTGGATTTGCGCTTTATCCTCTTCGAACTTGATTTGGAGGTCGTCCTTCTCTTGTTTCACAACTCGACATTTCTCTATGACTTCCTCTTGTGCTTGCTTCAAGGCCATTGTGTCTTGTTCTTTTTCTTCCTACACATGACGAAGGAAAGCTTCGGTTGCATCAGCTATTCTGCAGAGTTGGGCAGGCTCATCTCCCAACTCTATTTATTCCGAGGGAAAGGGCACAGTGGAGACTGCGTGACTGGAGTGAAGGGCTTGTTGTACCCCTCTCAGCTTTGCTTCAATTCTTTAGTACATGGTTTCTTGTTTTTCTTCATTTCTTTGCAAAATATCTTCTGAGGCGTTTGATATAGCTGTGCTAATGAAGTCGAAGTCATCGACCGTGAGCACAGTCTGCAGCTTTGGATTACTATCTTTGGAATTCTTCCGTGATGTAGGTTTCATTAGGGAAAACTTTATTTTCTTGGACATCTCTGCCTCTTCAAGGGGGTTCCTAGGTGGTGTTACTTCACCCTGCTTCTGCTCATCTTCTTCCCCTTCTTTCTCTTCTTTTTCCACTTCGTCATCGCCTCCTCTGCTAGGTGAATATGATGCAGTTTTTTCTGATGTGCTATATATTTCCTGTACATATTCCTTCTTTTTCTTCTAGCTACTGTTGGGTTCATCATACTCTTCGTGAGTAACCACCAGACTTCCAATGAGGTCGGGGTAGACAGTTCTGTGTGGTTAACTGGTAGTAGGATTTCTTCAGGCCACTCCTTGGTGATTTCCTCCATGTCCTCCTCGGTGAGCTTGTAATAGGACTGAATCTCTTCTTTATGTTCATCTCTGCACGCAGTAATATATATAAAATTCCTATCTACGTGAAACTTTGCAACTAGTTTGAACCTGTCCAAGGTGTTCGACGTCATACGAGGGAAAGAATCAATAGCCCTCGTTAACTATAGGTATTAGGTATGGAACACCGCATTCAATTTCCATTGTCTTCCCATATCGCTCAAATACTAGAGCATGGTGAACTTTGCAGCTAGTGGCTCGAGCGATTCAATGCCAGGGAAGGTCACTCCTTCGGGAATCTCCCAAGCAATGAACGTGATGAGGATCAAGAACTAGCTAAAGTGGAACTCATAGCCCTAATCCTGAGATTCACGATAGTCCTATTCTAACTGGTTGACGAGGTAACTCGCCCATTTCATTTGTAATCCTTCCATGCATTTTCTTGCGAGGTCAACAACAAACCCCATGACCTGTGTGGGTCTGTTCTTCCTTACTAGCTTACCAATGATCAACTAGAAGTCTAGGTGCATTGCACCATTCTGGATGGCTTCTACCTTGTAGCCTCGCTTTCCCTTCTCGACATCTCCATAGGTGTCTTTAATCTTTTGTGCCAGAGCATGATCTGCAACCTTCCCTGGATATAAGTCTTATGGGTCTAGTCCCTGCATGCTCAATCTGGTGATCCTATGGATCAGTGTCGGATCGACAGTGATATGCCTGTCTAGCCATATATAACCGCCATGGAAACACAAGATCAGGAGTTTAACACATGCGTTAACCTTCTGATTCCTTCCAAAATGTGGTATCTTCATCACGTTCAAGATAATGGACCTCACGATGTCTATATTCCACAGATGGGGAATGATCTTCGACTTATTCCCTTTGGTATTGGTCAAATATTTGTGATGTGCGAGCATGCCATAGCTCTTGCGGTCTCCTAGGTTATAGTCACTGATCTTCAAGGTTGGAATCCTCTCCTACTACAGTTTGACTGCTTGTATTCCCTTCAGGGTACACAGTGATGATTGTGCAGTCGAAGTCCCTCGGGACACTATCATGACTCACCACACCGGCCAGAGGTGGGATGTTGTTGTGCAGGATGGATGGGATTAGCTTCGCATTCGCCAAGTCATCACAATTCTTGGTTATTTTCTTGGTCGCAGCTTTGGATGGTACATATCCATGAGCAATCGATGGGGAGGCTTGCACTCCTATTTTTGATGAGGATTGGATGCCTGTAGACATCACCTTATCGACCATGAGGTTTATTAGAATCTCTTCGACGGATTTTTCTTCTGCGCTAGTTACATCCGAAATGCACACTCGCTATATGATATATCATATCAATGAACAATACTCAATGTAACAGAATTGATGGCGAGGTCTCAATGATCACTGCGTGAAATCAACTAGTTCTCTGTGGGATCGAATGATCACAATTGGAAAAAATGTTCTCAGTGCAACGCTCGACGAGATAAATAGACATTCTTGTAACAAACTCTTCCAACGGGTAGGAACGCCTCAATGCAGTTCCATTCATTATGGCGCGGTCCCAACGGTTAAAGGGCAAATGGTCCGACAATAACTGCATTTCTAGCCATCGTTCTAATTATCATAATGCCTCCAACAACCATATTGCTTCACCGTGGCGAAGTGCCAATCTGTGTTGTACTGATATTTCGATGGAGTTCAGGTTTTGGAAACTTTCCTTCTGAGAAGTCTTCCCTTGAATTTCTTGCAATTTTTCTAACTTTTCTCTCTTCTTACTGAGCTTTCTGGCCTTCTTTCTTGTGATATGAATCATTGGTTTCCTCTTTCCATTATCATTATTATCTCCTCTTGGCATGATAACTTCACACTGTGGAGGTTCTTTCATAGGGTTCAAGGGTAATACTTCTTCTCTTTTTGGGGTAGGTGCTTTACTCTCTTGTACAGGCAGGTGTCTCCAATATTCCTATGTCCTTTCAAATTCGACGTCCATATATTTGGTCCTTAGTAGCTTCGAATGTTTCTCTTTTTATTCCAGTAAGTGCACTATTCTCCTAGCCATGAAATATCTTAGTTCTTGTTTTTTCTGTTCTAGATCCTTCTCTTCTTGTTTCCTTCCTATCTGATCTTTCTCAATCTAGGTTTTTCCTAGCAAGATAACAAATGGGGCTCTGTTCTCAACAAATTTAACGATCTCAAATTCTTCTTCTGTAGAAGTTCCATGAGAAATCATAGATGTCTGGGTAAGTCTTCCACATAAGGTTATCAACTTTCCTCTAAATAATCCTATTCGTTCCAATGAAGGAACCATAGCAGGCTTTCCCAAAATTTCCCAAGTTCTTTCTGTCATGATATTCACCTGTGTTTCCTCATCCATGACACAGTCTATGTCAAAGTCTCCTATTCTTGTTTCTATGCACTCTTTCTCTTTTAATACCTCTGATAAGTTGATATCTCTATGATCATTCAGGGTTTCTTTCATCTGTAGTAATACAGTCTCTGGTTCTTTCCGAGTTTCTATCATATCCTTAGTTTCTTGGCTTGTCTCATAGTTTTCTTGTCTCATATTCATCTTTTCAACTTTTTCAATCATTCTAGGGAAATACAAAACTTCATGGTCCATATCTTTATAGGAAATACAACTAGGACCTCTACCAAGGTATTCCTTAGCAAGATGTCTCGGTCTTCTGCAACTATATAAAAGAGTTAATCCTCTCTTTCTTTTAAATGATCCCCAACCTTTCCTATACTGCGCACTGGGATCACAATAACTAACTTGAAAAAAATTATTTCTAGGATCCTGCATCCATTTTTTAGTCCAAACATTCTTTCTATGCATAGAGATAACATATATTTCACTAGTTCTAGTAGATCTATTCATATCAAATCTTCTTTCTTCTAGTTGTACTCTAGTTTTCAGATTAGGACCAATTCTATTAAACATACGTAGATCCATTCTTTCGAAATACAAATTTTCACTTATCTTACCTTTCTCAGAGCACAAAGCTTCAAGATCTTACCTCTTTTCTTCAGATCAAACTTCTCTTCTTAGCACATAGATTCACAATTCAGGTAGAATACTGCGCACTAAAGTAGCAGATATACGCACAAAGCTTTCTTTTCTTCAGTTCCCAACATTCACAGTTTCAGGTCCTGACACAGAACCATTTGTTGGCACAAGGGAAGACCTAGGGTTCAACACTTCAACAATGCACTAAAAAAACCCTAATTACTGTCCCTTTCGGAAACACCTGCGAAGCAGATGAAGTCTCACCCAAGGTAGAGGCAGGGGTGGTTGCAGGACTCAAATGTCTGCAACCTATCTGGGACACAGATCTGTGATTACACCACTCTAACAAAACACTTAGCAGTTAGCATTCATCAATATTTAACCCTTATTCACATCGCATATCCAAACCCTAATTATAGTACAAAACAATATTCAACTAGATCTAACACATCTAATCACTTAGCACATGGAAATATATCAGATCTAGCATTCATTCACATCACTAAGCATACCAGATTCATCTAAACATTCATTACTGCACTAAGCTTCAATCATATGAACAATATAACAACCATAATGCACAAAGCAACCATAAAATAGGATATATGTGGTTCACCCTAGTGTGGGGCTATGCCCACCAACTCTTCTCTTCTTTATTATCTTATGTCAATCTTCTACAAGCACAGAGCCCAAAAACCCCACTCCGCATAGGACAAGAGATCCGCGTGCACCTCGTCAGATCCTTCTTCCTCGAGTTAGGTCACAACAAAAAATCCTTCTTACACAGTCTATACACAAGATTATTACAATCACTTGCACTTAGCTCTGCAAGTTCTCAACACACAGTAAACACAAAGCCTTTGCAATCACATAGATAAAACTCTAGCACTTAACATCTTTTCTCCTCTTTCTTACATCGCCTATATTTCTATTTATACATTACAAAATGGGCCTAAACATGGGTAAACCCATGGGATGACATCCCATACCCGTTACCCTAATCCCAAAACTACCCTAAACAGGGTCCAAGATTCCGTGATCTCCGCTTCGACTTGCGCTCTGCCTTTGACCAGCCTATCGAAGTCCCAAAAATGGTCAAACATGACCAAGGTTCTCCAAAACTTGGTCAAGGGTCAACACAAGCCTAGATATTGGAGAAACGAGGATGAACATCATAATAAGGTACACCACATTCTTCTTCTCTCTTGCTTGATTGGTTGGGTTAGATTTAAAGGGAAAGTATCAACCATTTGTTTACTTCTGTATTTGGACCAATTTTCCTGATTGTCCACCCATGTATTGTGATTGTACATATGTACCTCCTACATACTGTGATTGACCTGATGGTCCCCCCATGTATTTTTATTGGCCTGATGCACCTACCATATACTATGTTTGAAGGGACTATTGCGTTGGAATCATGGGGTTTACATATTAATAGGGAAAAGTTCCTTGCATGGGTGGACAACTCTGGTAGCCACCACACATGGGAGGACCATCTAGTTTTACCATCTCACTACAACTTAGATATGGTTCTACTGGTGTTCCCATGCCACATGGTTACCACCAATATCCACATGATAACCAAAAAATTCCATTTTTGGCTATGCTAGATCTACCAGATATGTCACCTTTGGAAAATGATGCCATTCAACATGCCCCATTTTGGCCTACCATCCTTTCCAAATTATCGCCCTACATCCCGAAATTCGACAAAAAACCTGGGGAAGATCCTAAAAATCATGTTATGAATTTCCATTTATGGTGTTCTTCCAACTCTTTGATGGATGACTCCATTTGTCTGAGGATTTTTTAGAGAACACTTACATGTGCAACAACAAAATGGTATATTGAGCTATTTCATAACTCCTTTGTCGACTTTAATTCTCTTGCCATGGATTTCCTGATGCATTTCCAATTGCCTATATGGCATGAGACTGATACAGAGATTTTGAAATCACTCTGGAAATCCTATTCCACCCACGTATATGATCATATTCATGAGTGGAGGTGGTAGAGATGGTTGATTAAAGATCCAATTTTAGACCAACTCCTTGGACATTGGTTTACAAAGTCTCTCTTACCTCCCATTTCCCATGATGTTGCTATGGTAAGTGTTGTTACAAAGGATAAGGCTATCATCTGTGTGAAATATTTGGACTTGGTATATTCCCAGTCCGACACACTTTATGATCTGATCCCTAATGCTCCTCACCTGTCGAATGATCTGACAAGAATTTCTCGAGAGCTAAGTTCCGTTTTGAACACCACAACTAATTCCTCTCCTACTAAAATATCTGAGGTGAATGTCGTCCAATCCACTTCATCTCAACAACTAGGAGGTAAGAATAAAAATAAGGGTAAATCCAAGAAATATTCTAACCAACAGGATACTACAAAGACTGCTGACACTCAACCAAATAGGAAGGCTAAGATTCCTTGCATGATTTATGAGGAAGACCACTACATGAAATATTGTCCTCATCATGAGCAAGTCACTAAATTTCTGAATGGTACCTCCCAGCCGGTTTAGAAGTAACATATTGTTGCACAAAATCTTTCCCCTCCATAAGGGGGCAATGCATGTCATTCCCAGCATGGGGATGCTTCCTCGAGCACCTATGAGATCTATATGTTTAAGGCAGTTAATGTAATGACTCAAGAAAAGACTTATGACACAAATCTAGGTGATAATTCCAATGGAAAGGCTATCGATCATCCATCCACACCCACTCCTCCTCCATCTTCCACTGCTCTTCATATTGATAAGCCAACTTCTAACATAGTGTCGCACCCACTCAATGGAACTATTCTAAAAGACACATTTAATCCAAGTTCCCGCGCTACCAAAAACTACAATATTGTTGAATATTTGGCACAAGCACCTTGTTCTATGTCAACCCTCTAAGTTCTATAGAGCTGTCCAAGTCAACGTAGAACCCTATTGTCATCCATTTGAGCTATGGATCCAGAGGAATCAAATATAATTACATTTAATCTGTACAATTTTAAGGAGAGGCTCTCCCACCACTTAGAATTCCAAATTCAAATTTTGGTTGGTGGAAAGAACATCCATCGCATTGTTTTGGATAAAGGAGCGTCCACCCGTGTCATGTATTTTCCTTGCTGGAAAGCCATTGGTTCTGCTAAACTTAACCTGTCTCTTACCACCCTCAAAGTTTTTGATGGACACGGTTTCCAACCTCATGGACTCTTGCAATATTTCACTGTGACATTGAACGGTAAGACCATTTCAATTGATATCGAAGTGGTTGACCCACCCCTGGATTACAATTTTTTACTTGGTTGTAGTTGGTTCTATGTGATGACTGTCATCGCGTCTTCAATGTTTCATATTTTACAATTTCCCCATCAAGGTAAAATTATCACTATTGACCAATTTGACTATATCACTCCAGATCTCCACAATTCTGTAGTGAATAATGTCCCTTTTCTAGAATATTCTAGTCTTGAGAGTCTAGGAGTAGGTCTCCTTAAGGATTCCTTGCTCATGGGGGTTTTTCCTTTACCTTCTTCTGAAACCACATAGGTTTCCACATTAAATATGATTTCGACTTCGGTACAAAACCCCCTAGAATCACTTGATGCTTTGGTAGTACCTATTACTTACGAGAATAATTCTTTTCTTGTGTCAAGCTCATTAAAAAATGAAACAAACCCCCCTCCATTTGAATCTAGTCTCACTCTAGATCGAGTACTTGAACCCTCTTTTCCTCCACCTAGTAAAAATGTTCGTATTAGTATCCAGAATGTTAAACGAGGAAAGAAGAAGAGTTGATAGAGGAAAATATCTTGGGTGGCAGGTCTCCAACCTCTGGACATCATGATGGAGAAAATCCACTAGATTCGACCATGCAAGATAGGGGAAAAACACCTCTAGAGAGACACACTTCTAGGAGTGATCCTTGATTGGGGGTTGTTCCCATCATACCATAGTAGTTTTTTCTAGAAAAACTCAATCTTTGTTCTTTCTCGTGATCGTAAATACATGAGAATAGGTTATCGAGCTTAGTCTTTGTCCTTATCGAGTCACTAATACATGAGAATAGGTTATTGAGTATACTTTTATCTCTTTTTTAGACTCGTAAAATCTACATGAAAAAGGATCTCTTTGGAGTCTCCTTTAAGCTCTTTTCATGCTTCCTAAACATGAAAATATTGTTGAGTGAGCTTCTTTCCTTTCACACTCATTAAAATATTTGAAATGGAGTCTTTCGAGTGGTAGTTTATCTCTTTTTTGGCCTCATGAGACTAATTACGAAAAATGAATAATCTATTCAAGCATGACTAGAAGAGTTCTCCCTTGTATTGTTTTACACTTTTTTCGGGCTTGAGAGACTAAATTTATGAAAAACCCATGGAGTCGTCTTTAAGTTCTTTTTAGACTCTCTAAATGTGGAAAACCACCGATTTTTCCTTCTTTGGGATCATAAAATTATGCATTGAAGGACCTATGTGATTCCAATCTCCAAGACCCATACGAGACCAAACTCCTCCTTCTTCAGGTGTGTTAAACATATATTAAGGGACTCATCGAAGATGAGCTATAATTGAGAATCTATTATCCTTCTCAATATCGTTAAAAAACAAAGAGGTACTCATCCATCATGATGGAGGAAAATTTTGAAGGAAGTGGGTCAAGTTTTTTGGAATCCATTATGGAAACTATTGTGTCACCCTTGAACATGGCACTTGTTTGTGTCTTGTCTTACAATTGGGTAATTTGCTTGTCTCTGAGTTATACCAATTCCATGTGTCGTTATATCTTTTCGGTTCAGTTGAAGAGTTTTCATATTTTCGTCACATTATGTTCTTAGTACTCATCGAGTCAATGCTGCCAAGTCATTTGTCGTGCCTCATCATGTTCAAGGAAAGTTTCACTTCAAACCATCCATCTAAAATATGACCAGTTTCCATTTCCCGAGTCAGTTCATACTCATTTAATCTACCATAATACATCACTTTCCTATGTCAGTTTTGTGTCGATGATGGGGGGTACATCATGGCCCTCCTTCAACGAGTCTATTCCTGTCGACTTCAACACGTCATCTGGGAATTAGACTTAGAAACCAATTAGTACCTTGGGACCTGCATGCCTCAATGGAAAGCCTCCTCAATTTCGATAATAGGTTTACACACTTGAACTTTGATTGGATGATTCCACAAATGTTTGACCTCAACTCATTTATTCAAATTCATTGGAATGTACTTAAAGGTACATTGGGAATAATTTTCATTATTGGCGATTTCCCTCACACTTGTTAATGGTATACCCAAATGATCGGTAATCAAGTGGTTTCTACCATGTTCGACGTCAAGTCGTCTATTCACATGGCTAGATTCGTACCATTTTCGGGGTCGGGACGAAGACCTTGGGTTAGACGTTCAATATTTTATGTGCTTTACTTAGGATGTGATGGAGATCATTTGAGCATGAAAAATATTTTATCATAATCACCATGATGACAATATTACTAATATATATAATGTCACATAAATACACATTGTATTGATCCTTGGCTATGTTTTATCTTCTTGTAGATCCACTGTGTATTTTTCGTGGCTGTTGTTATCAGACTAATCCGTAGGTGCGAACACTAACTGATCTCCCTAGATCCACCTAGATCTAGAACAAAACACACCAGAACATGATGCTTTCCTTAAGTTTTAGATATTGAATTTACTAACCAAAGAGGGATGGGTGACATACCATTTAAATGT
>SNQJ01S0044291.1:75490-90880 GCA_010110895.2 Picea sitchensis
TATAGGAAAGAATCATATTACTGTATCATATTAAATGTGAAAGAGATATTACAACCATGGCCTTGATGTCGTAAGGTCCCTTCCAACTGTCCTTCATTCCCCACATGCTTCTTGCTCCAAGGATTTTGAGAGCACAGATATGATAGTATTCACAATCTATCTTGACAAATCAAATCTCAAAGCCACTCTAACCAAGCTAATAATTCCAATCCAAATCCAACTTAGCCAAGCCCAAAATCTCCAAAGCTCCAAGCTAACCAAAAGCTACAAGCTCAAAAGCTAACTTTCTCCATGAGAGATCCTCTCCTTTTATAAGTTGAAGAGGATAAGGTGAGGAGGTTAGGATGATCCCACTAAATCACGAAAGCAAGTAAGATCCAAACCATTCGGATGCCACCTCACCATGGAAGTTTCTCTTTCTAGAAGATTTGAGAAAACACTCGTTTTTCCCACGTGTAAGCATTCTCACACCCTGCCTATAGAGAAACCTGCGAACCTCTCGCAACTTGGATATGGTGCAACCTGCGAGAATTAGTCATTCTCGCACCCTGCCTATATAGAAACCTGCGAACTTCCTTTTTTACAAGGTTTTTACAAGGTAAAATGCAACTTCTTTTCTTAGGAAAAGTTCTTCTCTCTTATTTCTTCAGGAATTCAGGGCACTTACCCCTTTGAAGGAAACATATAGGTTTACATCATTAACGGTCATAGGGATGATGAAAATAATGTGTAAAAACTGTGATCAGTTCATTTCATGGAGGTATGAATCCACATTTTATCTCTAGTGGCCATATACTTAGTTTGTAGTCTCATGGATCTGAAGTGTATTGGTCGATGACCATGATTTGAGTCAACTCATATTACGAGCATAGGAATGTCTGCTTCAGGAATGAAAAAATATATTTATACTGTTTGGTGATTGTTTGCAGCTCTGCCAAGTTCTCCTACTCCAACACCCTTGCATTGAAGAATTTGTAAAGTGTTTCGACCATCAGTTTCTCTTCTGACCTCACACTTTAGGGGGCATCTGTTACACATCAAAATATCACACTTAATTGTCACAAGTTTCACAAAGTAACGTATGCACCTTGTTAAGTGTCACATACACCGTCAAAAGTGTCATATGCACCTTAATGAGTGTCACATTCACTTTTCTAAGTGTTGCAACCCCTTGACACCATGCAATGCATTTTTCACAATCCATAAGTCAGTTTGGAAGATAAAACCAATCATTTGGGGTCTGGAACCACACCTTTTTCTTGGAAATTTTGACAATTTTTGGGAATTCATGAAGGGTAAAATTCCCCTACTCATACTGAGGGATCTCCAATGATCCCCCTTAATTTATTAGGGGGTTCCAGTGGCTCTCTGTCTCACTCAAAGGGGGCATTGGTGTGGTTAGAGAGAAATACGGCGCATCCTGACTATCTTTAAGGGACAACTCTTAAAGGAGGAGGTTGTTTTGGGTCGAATCCTATCCTATCACACTATCTTAGGATCGAATCCAAACTCATGGCGCCATATCCTCAACAATTTCCCTCATTTTATCATGGTGGTTGAGCCTCCCAATTCTATAAATTGAAGGCATTTCCATGGTGAAGGGGGAAGGAATTTTTTCAAGTATCATCATTTTGATCGTAAGAGATTCATGAAAGGGGCTGGAAGAGGAGAGCTTGGATAAGTTACTACATTGTCAAACATGATTTGTAAGTACTTTCCATCAGATTTCCAATTAATATAAACTTGTCCTATTCCCTTCAAGTTCACGTGTTCTACATTTTCTTGTCTATTGTCGTTTCAATATTCATAGATAGATTTTCTTTGTATAATCATATAGAGTATTAGGAGGAGTTCCTTTGCTGGTCTTTGCAGGACTTCATTTGTATTGAGGAGGTTGGAGATCAAACCTAGGGATTGGAGCAACAAGGATGAACATCACAATAAGGTATGCCACATTCTTCTTCTCTCTTGCTTTATTGGTTGGGTTATATTTAAAGGGAAATTAGAAACCATTTGTTTACTTCTGTCTTTGGATAGAAGAAGGGGCCTTGGTCCAAAGGGGAGCTTAGTCTATCCATAGGGTAATATTTCTCATAATAGCAGGGATATTTCTTTCTACCATCCTCCATTGTATGGGTGGGTCCATGCTAGTTTTCTATAATAGGTGAGGAGCTTGGTGGCAACATTCTTTTAATTTATTGGGTCAACTTTTGTATTGATTTGGGTCATCTCAAACCCACTCTCTCTTCTTCCAGTGACAATTGTATTTACAATAGGTTGGGTATGCACACCCACTTTTCTCTCTTTCAACACTTCCTTAATAGATGGAAATATTAGGATTGAGTGTTTATAAAGGATGAGTAGTGTAGTGGTGGTATTTTCTCAGGATTTTATCATTTCTATGATGATGGTTAAGTCTTCATATATCCATCGAGGTTTGAATTTGATTTAGGCCATCTCATTACCACTTTCCTAAGTTATATTTTTAGCTATTGTTGTATCTCTATTGTGCTAGGGATGCTCACTCCTTTTGAACTTTATCTTATTTCTTCATGGATCCATGTTAAGGTTTTCTGGGGTGTGGGAATTATGATAATCTTCAAATGTGGTAATTTATAGCTAAGCACCATCATTATTTAGTTTTTTGTACATTTGAATAGGTGGGCCTACTCACCCTCTTTGGGTGTGTGTATTTGTTTTGTTGACCCATAACCCCCATTGAAGGGATGCGTTTGTTCAAATTGAAACATTATTTGAGTTGTGTATAAATAAACAACTCAAGGTCTGATTCATATTATCTCATCATATTTTTTTGACAATGATTGATTCTTTAGCCTATGGAAAACATATTGTGTTTCTCTTGTTCATGGGTTCATCTTCTCTTCTATTTATTATGTGCTTATGGTTCATGCTAATTTAGGGTTGTTGGTGATTCCATCAGATCCTTATATCTCTCATGGTATCAACAACAAATTAGTTGTATTAATTTCACTAACAAAGTATATTTGATAATTCTTTTAATGAGAGGAGATGGTAATTGTTGGTTTCTTATGTTAGTTATACCTTTAACATGTTTGACCCAAGTTCAGGCCTATTGGGGATCCAACAAAGCCTCTAAAACTATCGGCCCTCCTGGTAACCCAGAAGGCAACACAGTACACATAGTGGGCTTCACAGTCTCACCCGAGATAGTCTTAATGGGTGACTGCAATACTCAAGTGATTGTAGTCCAAGACTAAATGGGGATCTGTGACTTGCATGCTTTGAATCCTATCTAAATATTAAAGAAATACACCATCATTACCGGTTATGCAAGTAATGAAGTCAGATTCATTAATTCATTCATACATCATTCTATCATCTATTCATAGAAAATAAAAGAGATACAATCATTCAATCACATAACATAGGTTTTATCGTGGTTCACCCTCCCCTGGGCTACGTCCACAAAGATATGGCTCTCTAGCATTTTATTATGGTAGTTCCAAAACTACAGCGCCACACGCTTTACAACTCATCCTTAGTTGGGTAAAGATCTATTATGAGGAGGACTAGATCACACCAGGCTCCTCATCTTGTTATCTAACCCTCAAGATATACCCTTCTGACCCTCTACAACTGAACAACTTACAACATTGAATTATATTACAATGGTGTTACCAACTAGTTACTCCTTCTCATGCGAGTAACAATCCTTAGTTCCTCTCCATATCTCCCTCCTCCTCTCCTAGGTATCTATATATATCTATTTATATCTCATAAACCATTACAATGTATTACAAAAACCCTAACCCTAGGGTCATTAGGTCTTCCATGCATGCGTGCATGCTGATTTTCCTTCCATATGTTGCTCTCCTTTTGCTTGCCCTTCTTCCCAAAATAGCCTTTCCTTTTGATTCAAATTGCTTCCAACATGCCCCCAACATTGACATTTGGCTCATCCCAAGACACCTAACCCTTGTGTTCTTCATCGATCTCTCTTGCGATCGCTTGGAACTTCTCCATGAGATCCATTGCTTGCGTTTGGGCCTACACAGTCTTCTCCTTGAGTGCATCCAATACCTGAACTACAATCGCGTCGCTAAACATCCTTGCAAATTCTTCCTGGGTTTGTGCCATATATATTTTGGCTTCCTCTACCTGTGCAATATCCTCCATTGCTCACTCCTGGAGTGATTCCATTTGAGCCTGGCACTTCTTTTTCTGTGTCTGCGCAACTATGAGTTCTGCATGCAATTTCTTCATATCCTGCGCTCCTTTGACGCGTTCTATGATAGTAATTGTCTTTTGCCTTTGCTTGAGGTCCTGTATAGATGCACTTATCATTTCTCCTTTCTAGTCCCACCGTTGGACCTACTGATTCTCTTCCAACTTCGTCCAGAGCTATGCTTCTTTCTTGAACAAGTCGACCACCGCGTGGACTTCTCACTCTATCTCCTTTGTCTATGCTGTTGCCTCTTGTTTCCTTTTCTCCTTCACCTCTGGTGGAGTAGTAGGTGTTACCTGCCCCTGAAGGTGCTCTATCTCCTGTTGGTATTGATCGATTGTCTACACAATTTGATCAATCTTCTCTGTCACCGTGAGTTCATCCGTCTGCACGTTCTTTGGAATTTTCTCATAGGCTACGACCACTTTATGCTCCATTCCATTCATGCGGTCCTTCTCATCTTTGGTCTCGAGCTTAGCCTTCTCGAGTATCAATTCCATCTCGTCTCAATTTTACTTCATCTACTGCAATTCCGCTGTATCTGTGCATGCGCGAGATTGTACCTCCTGTGTAACAATGAATTCCAGTTTATACAAGGCCTTGGTTTGTATCCGCTTCAATACCAACTGTATTTGAGCCAAGTACTTTAGGGGTGTTTTCCCCATGATTTCATCCATGAAAAACATGGTAGGTGTGACATGAAATGTTGAGCTCGGTTGTGCTGTAGTCTAGATCCTATCCTGCTCACTTGATCCAGCTTCACCTCCTATCTGTGATCATGACAAGGCCATTTCTACGTTGCTACCAGTTGTTTGCGCTTCCTTGAGCTGCATGAGGAGCTATTGTATGTGTGTCATCTCTTCCTCAATTCTATCTCTTTGGTGCGTAGTAGTCTCGATATCCTCAACTGTGCGATCCCGGATCATTTGGGCCACCATGTCCGCATTATCCTCAGTGATTGTGTATTTTGGGGGTGTTTTGTGTGCCTTCGCCTTCTTGCGTGCACACCCCATTTGGATGAATGGACTCTTATTCTGACCTTGCTCTTGTGGAGTAGAACTTGATCTAGTTCCTTGTGATGCCTCGACCTATTTCTGTTGTACATGGGGCACCTGTGTGTTGTTATTATTCCCAGTATGAGAAACCGTCTTGGATGTCCCCCCTTTTTTATTTTGTGCCTTGTTCTGACCCGTCCTTGGTTTCTTGGGCACTGTTACCTCCTCGGGATGTGTCTATTCTTGTATTTCCTCCTGCTCCTCCTCTATCTCTATGAGTACTTCTCAAATGAGAACTAGAATCCTCCAGTCATCGTCCCAATCCTTAATGGCCATCTCTATGTCCTCCTACGTGATGTAGTAGCGCAGTTGTATCCATTGATTGTTAGGATCTTTCCATGCCTGGATCCACATTTCATGTCTTGTGGATTTGAAGTTGGCTATGCCTTGATACTATGCGATTTCTTCTGGTGTTACCCTCCAAGTGTTGGCGATGCTGTCCTGTATGTTGCTAAGATAACTTTCGAATATAACTGCATTCGATTTTCTGTTCTTGGAGTCCGAAGCGACCCCGAGCGATAAGTATCACACTCCATGTTAGGGAGTGGGTCTAGTGGAAAAAAATGAATACTTCAGCTCCTTCCATCCAATCACTGCTATTAGGATGAGTAGCCATGAATAATGAAATTCTGTCCCTAGATCCTGTGCATCCTTGCAGTCGTCTAGGAACAAATTTAACAAATAAGGGGCCCAACTGAGTATGGTTCCCTTGACACATTATGCTACAACTATGACAACCCCGGNGAGTAATTTGCATGCTATAATTTTTTGTGGCCATTCTTGTCATGGTGTCACTAATATGCCTGATGATGATTCCGTGTGACCCCATTTCAGTGATGTATTTCTTCTTCATCTCCTCGGCTAATGATTTCTCCTTTGTTTTGTCCTCCAAGTAATGTGTGGGATCCTCACCCTATGATGGCAGTCCCGTGATGTGTGCAATGAGCTCTACGTCTATTGAGACGAGTTGTTCCATCCATAGGTATCTTCCATGCATGACTAACATCAGCTGCTTGACACAACTATTTTCATACTGGCCCCTCCCAAAGTGTGGTAGGTCCAACAGACCTAGAATCCTAGTTTTGGCTAGTCCTACTGCCCACTGTACTGGTTGATTAATTGGTTCACCAAAGGGTCTTATACCCACAGTCTGTAGGTAGACTCCCTTGGCGAACTATGGGAACTTGTACATGTCCGTTACATCATGGTATGAGTACCTCAATTTATTTATGTGTCCTAACAAATTTTCTGGTACATGTACCCCTTTCAGAATGCACGGAAAGACAATGAATGTGGTGGGTTGTTTGCGCAGTGACCTAGGTACCATCTTCTTTCCCTTTCGATGTGGTGGCTGACTCGAGGTTCCAACCTCCATTGTTCATTCTTCGACATACTCCTCTAGTCAGCCAGTGACATCTTCCACTGCTTCTCCTTTGGATTTTCTGATGTGGTTGTCTATGATCTTTCCGGCATGACTATTTCTTCCTGATTTGGAGCCGTCCCATTGACTCTCGAGGCTTCTTGAGGGTTTTTGGGTTGCACTTGGTTTCCTACATCCTCATCATGTTGGCCCTGGCCCTCTTCTCACATATCAATGTCCATGCCCGCTGGTGTTGTCTGCTGGGTTTCCTCCATAATGGGTGTGGGGCTTCTTGGTGTTGTATCAGGCGATGGGATCTCATCCACATTGATGACTTCTGGGGGCTGAGATGATTTCTTTTCGCTTCCCTGTGGTTATGCTTGTGTTCTGGTACTACTTCGGGGTTGTCTGGAAGTCTGGCTCAATTATCCTTGTTTATATGGTGCGATGGTGGTAAATATGTTGTTCACGGAGCTTAGTGTTCTCTGCAACCTCTGCAACCTTTAGTCTCTGCTTCGTATGCTCTATCCCTCTGTGCTTTACACTATTTCGCAATAACCTTCCCGCTCCCACGCACTTGCTTTGTATTGGTGTTGTGTGAATCTTGTTTGAGACGTTACGACAATTGTGATTTAATTAAAAGGCCGGTTCCCATGTAATTTCCATTGATTTCCCTTTCCATTTCCAATTGGCGCGATTAATGCAGCGTCCTGTTAGTCATTTTGGACATTCAATTCTAATAGCCACCGTAAGTTGGTGCTTCTTTTGCTGTATCCACCTTCCCGCTTGTTTCCGATTTGTAGTGACCATTGGCCTTGTCATATTTGAGATAGAATTTTCGAGTGCGTGTGATCCTTCTCGTTTCGGTGCACTATGCCTTCATTGTTATCTTTTGATGTCCTACNATCTGCGTGGTGACTTTCAGGTTGCAGGTGGTCAACTGTCCTTGTACAGCTTCAGTCGGATTCCATTGATCATCCCTTTGAGTTCCGTACATCCTAATTCATTCAACTATAAAAATCCCCCATCTGTGTCAGTTTTTACTTCATATTGGTCCTAACGAGTGCATTCTAATTTTTCCTGGGTGTTGAAGGGATTTACTGTCATACATCAACACTAAGTCTCCTTCCTTGAAAGTTTTCCTCTTGATATGTATGTCATGCCAATATTTTTCCCTTGCTTTCTGAACTTCTTAGTGGAACTCTGCTAGGATCCTATCTTCCTCCATGATTATTAGTTGATTCAGCCTACCCTGTACTATGCCTCGTTCTGTCATGTTCGTAATCGCTGCTACGCGCAGACTGGGTACCATGAATTCTAGTGGCACCACTGATTCTTGTCCATATACCAATATGAATGGCATTTGTCCTGTCAATTTCTTGCATGTAGTCCTATATGCCCACAATACTACTGGTATATTTAGGTCCCAATCATCCCTATTGACATTATAGATCTTCGTCAGTGCATTTTCGAGGATTTTGTTAAAGGCTTCTACTGTTCCATTTGCTTGTGGATGATATGTTGTACTCTTTTGATGATGGAATTCAAATTCCTCAGTCATGGCCTTAATAGTACTGTTAATGAAGTGTGTGCATTGGTCACTCATCAAAATCCTTGGACAACCAAATCTAGTGATCACTTGCTCGAATAGGAAGTGTGTTGCTATTTTTGCGTAATGCGTTGCAATATTTGATTGGTGCTACTTCAGCCCATCTTGTCAGGTATTCTGTCATGGTGATGATGTACCTTTCTCCTGTCCTCTTGGACGGTGGATTAATTGGTCCCACAAAATCTATTTCCCATTTATCGAATACCTGCAAATTTATCTATGGTCGCAACGACATCTCGTCCCTTCTATTCGGTTTACCAACCCTTTGACATACATGGCATATCTGGAAGTATTATTTTGAGTCTCTATGAATGGTCGACCACCATAGTCCTGTGCGCAATACCTTCTTGTTGGCACAGGGGCAGACCCAGGGTTCAACGATACAACACACCAAAAAAACCCTAACTACCCACCCTTTCGGCAACACCTGCAAAACAGATGAAGTCTCACCCGAGGTAGAGGCAGGGGTGGTTGCAGGACTCAGATGTCTACGACCTTAGTTGGGACATAGATATGTGATTATAATACTTAACAAAGAACTCAACAGTAAACATTCATCAATATTCAGTTCTTGGTAACAATGCAGACAAACCCTAATTACAGAGCATCGTAGTATCCAACCAGATATAACATCTAACATCACTTAACATGACTGAATAGATTAGGTCTTAATAGATTCAACAATAATAATATGCATATCAGTCAGATCTAACCTTCATTCTCTTTTATAAGTACAAAGAAACATTAGTTTTGTCTAACATTAATCTATATCATGGCAAGTTAGACATAAACACATCAACACATTGCACAAAGCAGAGCACACAACATATATGTGGCTCACCCCCCTTGGTGATACATGCATCGAGCCTCAAAAACCCTACTCTGCATAGGATATGATATCTGCGTGCACCTCGCCAGATCCTCCTTCCCCGAGTTAGGTTACAACACTAAGCCTTCTATAGTCACTTGCACTTAGCTCTGCAAGCTTCACACAGTATGCACAAAGAAATTACAATCCTTCGATCACTAGCACTTAGCACATTGGCCTAACATCACATAAATGCACCTCCTTACATTTCCTAGACATCTATTTATACTTTACAAAATAGGCCTAAACATGGGTAAACCCATGGGCTGACATCCCATACCCATTACATAATACCAAATCCCAGAAAGGACCCAAAAAGGGGCCGAGATCCCGTGATCTTTGCTTTGTCTTGCGCTCCTACTTCGATAGGCCATTAAAGTCCCAAAATAGGTCAAACTTGATGAAGGATCTCCCCAAACTTGGTCAATGTCCAATAGGCCCCCAACACTCACTTGTGATTCATCTCGAGTCATTCTGATCTGGGTAGATCTTCTTCGAAAGCCTCACGCTTGGCTCAAGCTTCTTTGACTTGTTGTTGTTCCATGACCTCCTGTTCAACAAACTCTTGGATGACTTCCTTGTTCATGGGTCCTTCTAGGCATTATTCTGTAGCATCAACAACTTTCTCCAGTTTTGCTCCTCGACCTTCGATCTCTGTGAACAGTTGGTAAGCCTCATCCTATATAGGTTGGAGTCTTTGAGTCACTTCCATGACTTTTCTCTAAACGGTGTGAACTTGCTGCTCACAGTGCACTACTCCCGGGATTGATTCATTCTTTCCACAACTAACAGGGGCTTCAACTATGCCTGTATTGTCTCTGCTTGCTGCTTCACCTCCTGGAGTTACGAATCCAGTGCCTTTAGTTCTGTATTCTTAGTGAGTTTCTCATAAGTGTGGGCACTGTGTTCATTGAGTTACTTGCATTCCATGGAAAGAGCCTTTATTCTCTCGACTGCTCTCCTGGCAGTCACTTCTCTTTGATCTCTAACATCATGCGAAGTGCTGGGCACTATGCAGAGCTCTAAATATGCTATTCTTTGTTGTAGCTGTTGGATGGCTCCTGCGAGATGCTCTACTTGATGCTCAAATTGGCATTATACCTATGGCTCTAAGCCTGTCACAGAGTGAAGTTCTCTATTGACTTCTTCTTTTACCTCGAGTTTCCCTGCGAGAAACTATTCCTTTTCTTGCTGCGTTTGCGCTTTCTCCTCGTCAAACTTTGTCTGGAGAGAAATCTTCTCCTGCTCTACAATTCGGTGCTATTCTACAAGTACTCCTTGTACTTGCGTCAAAGCATGGGTAGCTTGTTTTGTTTCCTCTTGTGCTCATCGAAAGAGAGCTTCAGTTGCATCTGCTAGGCAACGAAGTTGGGATGGCTCATCTCCCAATTCCTGTTCTCCCGATGGCAGGGGTGCAGTGGAGACTATGCGACTGGATTGAAGAGTCTACTGGACCCCTCAGAGATCGACCTCAATTCTATCATACATTTCCTCTTGCTTCTCTCCTTGTTTCTCTGCTATGATGAAGTCAAAGTCATCATGAGTAAGTGTAGTCTACATCTTGGTCATGTTTCCTCTTGATTTATTCCAGGAAGAAGGTTTCGGGGGAGAAAGATTCCTCTTCTTCAAGGGGTCAGCCTCATCTCTGGGCAGTGTTACTTCTCCTTTCTTTTGTTCAGATTCTCCATCCTTCATTTCTTCTACATAGCCATCACCTTCTCACTCAGGGGATGTGGAAGAAATTTTCCTTGAGGCACTGCTTAAATATTTTACCTCCTTAGTCTTATGTCTTCTGCTAGTTCCACGTGTGTTATGTTCTTTGTAAGTGGTCTCCCGACTGTCTAGTTCAATATCAAAAATCTCTGCGGGGTCGACGGGGATAAGGAGGTCTGCGGACGAGTCCTTAGTGATCTCCTCCAAGTCTTCTTCTGTAAGTTTATAGTATGACTGGAGCTGTTCCTTGTGTTCATCGGCTCGTGTTGAAATGTACATGAAATGACAATTTGCGCTGAACTTCATTAGGGGTTGGAATCTCTGTAATATGTTCAGAGTCATGCAAGGCTCAACTTCGATGGCTCTCTTTAGCTGAAGGTAATAGGTATGAAAAACATCGTTCGAATACCACTGTTTGTTCATATCACTCGAATAAAAAAGGGTAGTGAACTTCACGGTAAGCGACTCAAATGGTTTGATATCCAGGAAGGTCACACCTTCTGACATTTCTTAGGCAACAAAGGTGATGAGGATCAGGAGCCAACTAACGTGAAACTCGTAGCCCTGATCCTACACTTCGTGGCAGTCTAGTTCAAGTTGGTTGATTAGGTACTTCACCCAGTTCATCTGTAAGCCTTATAAACACTTCCCCACGAGGTCGACGAAAAATCCCGTGACCTGTGTGGGTTAGTTCTTGCATACCAACTTTCCAACTATTAACTGACATGCTAGGCACAATGCGCCATTCTGGATGGAGGCTACCTTGTAGCCTCGTGTCCCCTTCTCGACATCATCGTATATGTCCTTAATATTTTGTGCTAGTGCATGATCTGTGGACTTCCCTGGATAGAATTCCTATAGGTCAGGTCCTTGCATACTCAACCCTGTGATCCTATGGATTAGCGTTGGATCGAATGTAATACAACAGTCTAGCCATAAATAGCCACCATGGTAACACGACAGTAGTAGCTTGACATAGGCATTGACTTCCTGATGTCTTCCAAAGTGTCGTATTTTCATGACATTTAACAAGGTGGATTGCACGAGGTTCATCATCCATGACTGAGGGATGATATTTGAGTTCTTTCCCTTTGTCCTGGTTAGGTATTTGTATGGGGCGAGCATGCTGTAGTTTTTGCGATCTCCGAGGTTGAAGTCACTAAACTTCAACACTGTGATCTTGTCCTGTTATGTGCGAACTGCATGTATCCCCTTCGGGAGGTACACAGTGACCATGATGTACTTGAAACCACTACGTACACTATCATGACTTATCGCGCTGACTAGAGGAGGGATATAGTTGGGTAATATAGATGGGATCAACTTCACATTCGATAGGTCATCTCTATGTTTGGTTTGATTTTCTGCTGATGGTCAGGATGATCTGACTCCATGAGTAGTCGATGAAGAGGCTTGTAGTCCTCTCATCGATGACGCTTATATACCTATAGACGTCGACATTTCTCTTTCGGTCATGAGGTCGATGAGAATTTCCTCGAAAATTTTCTCTGCCGCACTGAACTTGTTCGACATACACGCTTGGGTTTGAAAATCTTTTCTTTAGCACATAGCTTCACAAAATAAGTAGATTACTGTGCACTAGAGTGACACATCTACGCATAGATCTTTCACAATTTCAGGTCAGATCTTTACACAAAGCTTCTTCTTTCTTAGTTCCCAACAATCACAGTTTCAGGTCCTGAAAACAAAACCATTTGTTGGCATAGGGGCAGACCCAGGGTTCAACGCTACAACAACACACCAACAAAACCCTAACTACCAGACCTTTCAGAAACACCTGCGAAGCAGATGAAGTCTCACCCGAGGTAGAGGCAGGGGTGGTTGCAGGACTCAGATGTCTACAACTTTAGCTGGGACACGTAGCTATGATTCTAATAATTAACAGAGCACTCAGAAGTAAACATTAATCAATATTTAGTTCTTGGTAACTTTTGAGACCTAGAATTGACATTCTCATTACCCTATTTTACTCTTCACTTATACCTTTTTAAACCTACCTAAAGCTTGAATGGATGACAAGAACGCTATCACTTGCTAGTATTAAGGTCATAAGGTAAAGTATGGTTAATTCATGTATTTTGTGGTTTATTGAGTTAAGGAATTAAATATTTCATATACTAATGATCGATTTGTCATATGTGAATCTTTGACCCTAGATGTCTAGCATTCCTGTACTAGCTCTATCATGATCTGATACCTACGCACCAAGATATTTGTTGTCTGATCCGATACCAAATGCGTCCAGTACTAAATATTACTTGTGGTGATCCGATACCAATGAACACACCCTATTATGATCCGATACCACCTTTTGCACCCTGTTGTGATCCGATACCACCTTTTGCACCTGTCGTGATCTGGTACCATCTGCCTGTTACGATTCGGTACTGATATGGAAGAGACTAATGCACTAAGTTAAGTGCCAGATATCACCTCTTGGTGGATGTCTATTCGTTTAGCAAGGCTATGATAAGAACAATTTGTTAATTGCCTCATCCTCATGCACTTCATGTCATGAGGATGAGGCTAAAGATGTAACCGAATGATTAAACTTAAACAACTGAATGATTTGAAAATCACTTCGCCTCCTTGTGTTTCATGAAAAGACTATTAAATAGGCGTGGCAAGGATGGTATAATTGGAGGAGAGTTAGCATATTATCAATGTGTAAGCAACGTATGATAGTATAGAACATTTCTAAGTAAAGATTAATGAAAATTCATTTTATCCCCATATTCTGATTATCTATGATTGAGAATGAATTGAGTTGTTAAAGAGAGTTTTGATTTTATGTGTTGAAGTGTGAGTGAGAGTAATGTGTGCATTAGAAGCAAGCTTTCTGTAGACTTCAGTAGCTGACCTGTTGAAGTGGCAAGGGCCCACCACCTAACAAAGGTCAGCCTCTTCGTAGATTAGCATTAGTGTTTGTTTTTAGTAGTATAGACAGTGAACTAGCTAAAGCGTTAACTCTGTTAGATGATAACAATGTAGCTTAGATTAAGATTTCCATTTTACAATTGCTTAGATCTTTAATTGCTCTATTTTTACATATGATCTGTTTCTATTCTCACGAGTTTGATTTCCTTGAGTGATCATAGCTGTTGGCAGCAATAGTCAAAACTACTTGGAGAAGAACTAGTGAAGTTCATTGTGAACCACAACAAAACCAACATATTGACTGTTGAACTACTCATGCTATGTTGATTGATGTGTGATTTCCTTTCAGAAAGTGTGGACTACATAATTAGTTTTCTGGGTCAAACATCAGAGTTGATCTATCAAACAAATTCCATCTCATACTTGCATGTGCCATAATTGAATAGATAGCCTCTCTGTGAAAGACAACCAAAGTGCATTGTAGTTTGCTATCTTGATTTGTTTCCAGCATACCTAATCTAGTTTGATTCTATACTCATGACATTAGGAATTACCTTTCTTACTGGTGTCTTGTAACTCTGTTGATTATGAATCCCGGATTGATAATTAATGAGTGCATTATATTAGACATATAAGTAACACAACATTTTGGTGCCGTTGCCGGGGAGTTGCAAATGGTAGGAAGTAATTTTTAGCCTAGATTGTTTGCATAAATTTTAATGTTTTAAAAGGCTGCTTGAGGGAGGAGGATAAAACATTTAAGACATGAGTGAAGAGCCACGCGACCACTAGAGTGGGGTTCTTTGAAGCCAGGTTGCCTTCTTACCTTCTAGATAGAATTAGGATTTCAATTCAACTAAAGAATCAAATTTCCATTTTATGCATAGATATAAAGATAACAAGGGTAGATTTGTAAGCTCCAAATATTCAAAAACAACCCCCCCCCACTAATCCAACTGACACTGGTGCAGGAAAAATTCCACCAACAGAAAATTCAAGGGGAGCCAGCGAGGCTCCAGAAGGAGAACCTAAAACAGAAGAATCAGTATTGGGACAGGAAGAACATGAGTCTGCTAAACATTTAGGAGACACAAAAAATCCAGTTTCTGAACCATCCATCAGTAGAATGGCAGAAGAAAAAGAAAATGCAACTACAGAGACTGAGACCTTTGGATTTCCAATCTTAGATATTTCCAGAAACGTCAGCATGAAGAATATCCCACTATCATCGTTACCCACTTTCATAGGTATGTCAACTGAAGATCCAGATTTATTTTATTTAAGTTTGACATATTATGTAGAAGCTATAATTACTCAGACGATGCCCAAAAACTTAAGCTTTTTCTTGCTACAATGAAAGATTCAGCTTTAAGATGGTTCATGAGCTTAGGAGAAAATACAATTCTTTCTTGGGATCAAATGAAAGACACATTTTTACGAAAATATCAAGACTATTGTAAGGATAATGTTAAAAACGACATTTTTAAAATGCATCAAATAGAAGATGAAAGTCCTGAAGACTACTTAGAAAGGTTCTTATACAACTATCAAAAGTCAAAGCTATTCACCTCAGACCCAGCTGTAGTAAGAACTGTATTCTTGAAAGGTCTTAGGGATGATTGCATAGAAGTTTTAAACTTGTTGAGTTCAGGAGATGTACACCAAAAACCTTTTTCAGAA
>SNQJ01S0044291.1:92803-125534 GCA_010110895.2 Picea sitchensis
GAGGAATTACAAAAACTCCTCCGAGCCAATCTCATATACCCCATTTCAGATAGTCAATGGGTATCTCCACTTGTCATAGTTCCCAAGAAAAATGGTAAGTGGAGGATATGTGTAGACTTTCGGGAGTTAAAAAAAACCACCCATAGGGATTACTTTCCCTTACCATTTATTGATTAGGTGCTGGATACCATATCCGGAAAGAAGTATTTTTCGTTCTTGGATGGGTTTAGTGGTTACAACCAGATACAAATAGCACCCGAAGACCAGGAAAAGGCCACTTTCACCTACCCTTGGGGAACACATGCTTATAGGGTGCTCCCTTTCAGACTTTGTAATGCCCCAACCACTTTTCAAAGAGCTGTCTTAGCCATTTTCTCTGACTTGACCAATGATTGTGTGGAAGTCTACATGGATGACTTTACAGTCCATGGACAAGACTTCCAGGAAGCATTGGCTAGTTTAGAAAAATTCTTGATTAGGTGTAAGGAAACTAACCTTTCCTTAAGTAATGAAAAATAAAAAATGATGGTCACTGAAGGTATTGTTTTGGGACATCACATTTTCCGTTCTGGCATGCGAGTTGATTCGGAAAATATTTATATCATCACACAAATCAGAATACCTTCCTCACAAAAGGAAGTCCATAGATTTTTAGGACATGCTGGCTACTATAGAAGATTCATTCCGAATTTTACAAGCCTAGCTACCCCTTTATTTAAATTATTATCCAAAGAAGCTGAATTCAAGTGGGATGATGAATGCCAAGTATCTTTTGAAATTCTAAAACATAAATTGTCAACTACCCCTATATTAAGAGGACCAAATTGGTCCCTTCCTTTTCATATCTGTACCGATGCCTCAAACATAGCCCTTGGGACAGTCCTTGGACAAAGAGAAAATCAAATGCCCTATGCTATTTACTTCGTCAGTAAAAATATGTCTCCAACTGAAGTTAATTATACGGTCACAAAAAAGGAATTGCTAGCTGTAGTCCATTCTATCAATAAATTTGGACACTATATTACTGGATATCAAGATTTTGTACACACCGATCATTCAACCATCTGATTCTTAATGAACAAACCTGTAACAAATCCTAGAGTTACAATATGGATTTTATTATTACAAGAGTTTAATATCAATATTATTGATAGACCTGGTAAATATAATCTTGTGGATGATTTCTCATCTAGAATGATTCATCCGAGAGATAATGCACTAGTAGAAGATACCTTTCCTGATGAAAATTTATTTTCTATTTCTACATTCAATTTGTGGTATGAAGATGTCACTAACTATCTTGTGACAGGGAAGATGCCTCAAAAATTGTCTCCTAGAGAAAAACAGAAAGTAATTCAACTAAGTGCAAATTACATGTGGCATGATGATTACCTCTACAAAACAGGACCAGATTTGGTGATCAGGAGATGTGTAAGGGAAGATGAAATTCATGATATTTTACAAGCCTTCCATGATGGCCCCTGTGGAGGACACTTCAAAGACAAAAGGACTGCTTACAAAGTTCTGCAATCAGGTTACTACTGGCCTCATATTTTCAGAGATGCTAAAACCTATGTATCCAATTGTGATGAATGTCAATGAATGGGTAAGCCTACTGCACGAGACCAAATGCCACTTCAAGCCCAAGTAGTCATTGAACCATTCGAGAACTGGGCATTAGATTTTGTAGGGCCCATTAACCCTGCATCTAAAAAGAAAAAGTATATACTTGTATGCACTGACTATGTGACTAAATGGGTTGAAGCAAAGGCTTTACTGACTGCCAGTGAACAATCAGTGGTAGATTTCCTTTTTAATGATATCTTTACTAGATTTGGTGTACCGCGAGAAATTGTGACTGATTAGGGAACCCAATTTACCTCTCATCTAGTCAAAGCTGTTACAGAACAGTACCAAATCAAACACAAGAAATCTACACCCTATCATCCATAAGCAAATGGACAAGTAGAATCCACCAACAAATTTATTGAGTCCATTCTTACCAAAACAGTACAGCTGCACCATACAGATTGGGCTGACAGATTATTAGAAGCCTTATGGGCTTATAGAATCACCTAGAGGAATACAACGAGACATACACCCTATGAGTTAGTATATGGGAAGCATGTGCTTCTCCCCATAGAATTTCAGATCAAAACCTTCAGGACTACAGTACAAGTTGGCATGAACTTGGATGAATCCCAACAACAAAGACTCTTACAGCTTAATGAGTTGGATAAAACCAGGCAGGAAGCACTTCAAAGGACTACCCTCATTCAAGAAAAGAGAACAAAATGGCATGACAAGTATCTCAAAAAGAAAAATTTTCAACAAGGAGATTGGACCCTATTGTATGACAACAGATTCAAGAACTTCAAAGGTAAGTTAACCACCTGTTGGATGGGACCTTATGAAATTGACACTATCTACGATAATGGTTCAATCGGGATAAAGACAATTGATGAACAACATACACCACTACTTTTGAATGGCCATCGATTACGAATTTACAACAAACCTCTGTCAAAACAAGAATTCGTGACTCATATACTACAAAATTCAGACATGTAGATGATAAGTAAGGAAGGAGATCCTCCTACTGACCCACATTGATTGATTGATTTTTTGTGAAACTTTTTGTACATAGGTGTGATCTAATTTTGTTAATAAGCTGAAGGTAACAAAAGACCCTTACCTCCTTTTGTTTTACTTTCACAAATTTTCCTTTTATTTTGTAAGCAAGTTTTTAATAATCTATTTGATCCTTCATGAATTTGCTAAATATCAGTTGTAGGCATCAACAATATTCTGTTTTGTTTCGGTACCAGAAATCTTGTTCTAGTCCAGTATTAGTCTGGTACCAGAGTCTGTCCTTCTGCAGTACTATCAAGACATATTGACAAAGCATATTTTAAAATCTTATGTCAATAAATATGAATCCATGCAACAACCACTTAAGATGGAACCACGGAGCCAAAAGCACTATCAAATGGCAGCCCTTATGTTAACAACTAAAGGGAAGTATTTTAATTTCTTTTGGTTCTGTTGCTAAGAAGAACTTTAATATCTTTTGGTTATGTTGCTGAGAAGTATTTTAATTTCTTTTGGTTCTGTTGCTGAGAAGTATTTTAATTTCTTTTGGTTCTATTGCTAAGAAGAACTTTAATCTCTTTGGTTTTGTTGCTGAGAAGTATTTTAATTGTTTTTTGGTTCTGTTGCTTAAAAACCAAGAGGGACACAATCTTTACCTATGATTGCTCAAAGAACCATAATCCACTTTAAAGACTAGAAGTTGCCTTTACCCAATATTCAACATGATTTAAAAGAAAAATATATTAGCCTATAAGAAAATATCTCACCCTAACCAGATTTCAAT
This sequence comes from Picea sitchensis, assembly GCA_010110895.2. Lineage (NCBI taxonomy): Eukaryota > Viridiplantae > Streptophyta > Pinopsida > Pinales > Pinaceae > Picea > Picea sitchensis. Next base: position 96,180 of record SNQJ01S0044291.1, read on the forward strand.
AGTATTCATTGGATTATCTTATTAAAGAGTAACAGATGAGTATATGAACACTCTCTACCATGGGCACACTACCAAAATTTTATGGCAGAGGATGTACTGGTACCCCAAGGAAACTTTAGTTCATTCTCTTATGGACAACTTTAGACAAAATTATACATCTGGATCACTCTAAAGAAATAATGTGCATAAAAGTTTATTTTTCCTCCAGACAAATCTTTAAAAGACATACAAAAGAAGAGTATATGCATTCCAACCCAATACCATCCCACCCTGTAAAAAGGTTTTCAGACGAGCCTCCCTTGTCACCATGCAAGGCACTCTTTAATACAAACCAAAATAGGTGACTATGGACAAGAAACCTCTGATGGAAAAAGGGTTTAAGAGACTAACCTGTCGGGATACTGAACAGGTCTGTTGGCAGTGGGTACCGGTCTGTGGTATGACTAGGAAAACCCATTAGGGTACTAAACAGGCCTGTTGGCAATGGGGAATTCTGCCTGGGGAAGGCACCTCTCACTAATTATCACAACTACCCCACTAGAGTACTGAACAGGCTTGCTGGCAATGGGTTTTGGTTGAAACATGTCTCATCTATACTTGTCTGATTGAAAAATCCACTTTTTTCCATCTAAAACAAAAAGAGTAAAAGTCATTATTGAATTACAAAATTCCAGATGAATTAGCAATATAATTCCCCAAGAAAATGTCCATTTGAGAATCACCCTAAGTCAACTTATCGGTCCGACATCTAAATCCTACACTATCTAAGAAGGAAACTTCTTAAGAGTGGATCCCTAACTAGGGAGCCTAATCTACTCATATTGTGAAAATTATCTATAACAACCAATGATAGTAAATCTTTGAAGCAAGTTAGGAGAGATCTGTTCTTCTGGAAAATATATGTATTCCCCTGTTTCACTGCTGAATGCTACCTCTGTCAATACTCTATTAAAAGAAAGGCAATTTCATGAGATGCAAACATATATGTATTCCCCTATTTCACTGCTGAATGCTACCTCTGTCAATACTCCATTAAACGGAGGGAAATTTCATTTTTGGCATGAGATGCAAACATATATGTATTCCCCTGTTTCACTGCTGAATGCTACCTCCATCAGTAATTCATTAAAAAAGGGGCAATTTCATTTTTTCTGGCATAAGATCATATGATAAGTGATAAGATGTACTTCTAAAATTTGATTGGGTTCTTTTTCTCTTATCATCCTTCTCCATTATGATATAAATTGATTGAATCTTCTTGCCTACATAGATACGACATCTTCTGCATGGGGGAAGGTCAAATAGCCCCTTCAGAACTCTTTTCCAGACCTACATGATCACTCTGCAGAACCAAATACAAAAGAAGATATGCACATCAGAAGTACAGGACATTCCCGTACCTAGTTCTCAAGGGAGCTTCAGTTTAAAAGGATGAATTTTGACAATTTACAAGCAGACACACATACTATGGGCATCGATCATACAAATGTGAAAGAAAAGGTAAAATGGTATTTATTTTCCTATGCTCATAAAACTACAATAAATATGAAAAGCTATACTAGACCCTACGACCTTAGTATTAAACCCATGCACCTATCCCTCATACCTATATGCCTAAACCTAATTAACCCTTTCATATCTCTTGAACATGGTTAAAGGAAAAAATTATATCAAAATATGAAGCATGCATAACAATGATAACCCACAAATATATCTCGTCCTCAAGCAAATTCATGAACCATGAACCACGATCCAACATTAATTTCACCCCCCGAAAGTCCAATCACCTATTCTAAAATGATGCCCTGATACCCGACATCTTATCCTCATCATTACAGTAATGGGTAGATAAGAAATGGTTTATCTGGTGGCGAAGCCATCCAGATAAGCATATTTTGGTCGTAATTTTTCCTTACAACACCCTCACTCAAACTTACCATCCACAACACCATCACCATACTTCTCCCTGTCGTGAGCTTCCCTCCAGTTCCGAGCCTGCTCCTTTCCAGTACCAAACCCTCCATCAATTCACTACACCCTTGTGCTACAATCCAACCCTTTTCTCAACTTATAACGATGGTTGTTACAAGACACAAACTAGTTTTCCAAATTTATAGGGAAACCAAAGAATACCAATTATGTCAAGAAAAATATGCTAGATTGGGGTGGATACCTTTTCTGGAAAAGTTTATAGGCTGGAACGAGAATATATCTCAGGAATTTATACAAGGATATGATGGAGAGACGGCACGTATAGGCAATCTACAACTGATAATTAATGAAGCAACAATAAGGGAGGTTACGGGACTGCCTAGCAGAGGAGATAAATATTTCAAAGGTGTGGGAATTAACAAAGAGATGTGCCAACAATTATTGAAGGCAGACCATCAACATCCTGACTGGAAGAAAGGGATCCCTAGAAATTACATCAAATAAGAATACCACCCAATGATTACCAGTCTTCAACGATTTGTCACCTGTGAAGGCAGGTATGCCGTGACTTTCATTTATCACCTTAGGCTCCTATTGCATTTTGAAGGAGGCCCTAAAATCGATTTTCCCTATTTTCTATGGATGAGTTTGAATAAACTGGTAAGGGGTGTTAAATCCATCTCCAAAATAGAAAATACTAGCATCTACCATCAAGGTTTCATTAAAATGCTAGTTTTGCATGAGCTTAGGAAACAAAGGATTAGTTGGAAAACCCTTATCACACAACACCTTCCCATAGGAAACAAATCTATGGAGGAAACCCAGCATAGCCCAAAGAAAAGTAAGGAACCCCAAGAGAAAAAGAGCAAGAAGGATAAAACAACTCCACCATCATCTAGGGCAGTGAGCCAACATGAAAAGGCAGGGTCCTCCTCCACAGTCAACAAGACTTCTAAAAGCTCCGAATTAAAAGGTAAAAACAAAGTAGTCGAGGAGACTTCCATGGTGGCAACTGAGAAAGAGAACCATCAGAAAATGATAAAGAAAAGGAAGTATAGCTCATAAACTAAGAGTAAACAGTCTGTGGCACAACCCCCTGTCACCATTTCACATTTAGAGAGGAAGAAAAGGAAGCCTGCAAGCATTCTTGATCCGGTACCTCCTTGTAAAAGAAATAGAAGGAGCATGGAAAAGGAGGGAAAAACAATAGTTAGTCCTCATACACAGGAAGATCCAATCGACCATACCTCCCCTTTTGAGGATCTACCAATTCAATATGACATCCCTAGTCTGACTGAAGAGAAAGCCACTATTAATCTATGTGGGATGAGGGAGGAAGTCGAGGAAAGGGAGTGTACCCAGCCATCGATGGTGGAATCAACAAAGAACTTGACAAGAGAACAAATGAAGAAAAGGACTGGGGAATTACAAAAACAAAATCAGGAACTCCAACAGGAAGTAAAAGAATATCAACTCTTGGATAGATATATCAAAAAGGAAAATGAGCAGTTGAAAGCAACCAGCCAACAAATTTAAGACAACCATGAGGAGACCTCTAACAAGCTCAATAAGGTATTAAGACTCCTACAATATGTCAGGGTCATCAAAAGGGAGCTAAGAGAAGAGGCTTCAACCATCAATATCATTGATCCACCCAAGTAAAGAACACAGTCTGAAGTTTTGAAAATTTTGGGTTTTGTTTTCAATTGCATGAGGACATGCAATGATTTTGGCATGGGGGAATGTTGAGACCTGAAATTGACATTCTCATTACCCTATTTTACTCTTCACCTATAACTTTTTGAACCTACCTAAATCTTGAATGGATGACAAGAACGTTATCACTTGCCAGTATTAAGGTCATAAGGTAAAGTATGGTTAATTCATGTATTTTGTGGTTTATTGAGTTAAGGAATTAAATATTTCATATACTAATGCTTGATTTGTCATATGTGAATATTTGACCCTAGATGTCTAGCGTTCCTGTACCAGCTCTGTCATGATCCGGTACCTCCACACCAAGATTGCTACTGTTTGATCCGGTACCAAATGCGTCCAGTACTAAATCATACCTATGGTGATCCGGTACCAATGAACATGCCCTGTTATGATTCGATACCACCTTTTGCGCCTTGTTGTGATCTGGTACCACCTTTTGCGCCTGTTGTGATCCGGTACCATCTGCTTGTTACAATTCGGTACTAATATGGAAGAGCCTAATGCACTAAGTTAAGTGCCATATCTCGCTTCTTGGTGGATGTATATTCATTTAGCAAGGCTATGATAAGAACAGTTTGTTAATTGCCTCATCCTCATGCACTTCGTGTCATGAGGATGAGGCTAAAGATGTAACCAAATGATTAAACTTAAACAACTGAATGATTTGCAAATCACCTCACCTCCTTGTGTTTCACGATGCAGACTATCAAATAGTTGTGGCAAGGATGGTAGAAGGGGAGGAGAGTTAGCATATTATCAATGTGTAAGCAACGTATGATAGTATAGAACATTTTTGAGTAAAGATTAATGAAAAGTCATTTTATCCCCATATTCTGATTATCTATAATTGAGAATGAGTTGAGTTGTTAAAGAGAGTTTTGATTTTATGTGTTGAAGTGTGAGTGAGAGTAATGTGTGCATTAGAAGCAAGCTTCCTATAGACTTCAGCAGCTGACCTGTTGAAGTAGAAAGGGCCCACCACCCAACAAAGGTCAGCCTCTTCGTAGATGTCAACCTCTTCTTCAGATTAGCATTAAGTGTTTGTTTTCGCGAGTATGACAATGAACTAGCTAAAGATTTAACTCTGTTAGATGATAGCAGTGTAGCTTAGATTAAGATTTCCATTTTACAATTGCTTAGATCTTTAATTGCTCTGTTTTTACATATGCTCTGTTTCTGTTCTCATGAGTTTGATTTCCTTGAGTGATCATAACTGTTGGTAGCAATAGTCAAAACTAATTGGAGAAGAACTAGTGAATTTCATCGTGAACCACAACAGAACCAACATATTGACTATTGAACTACTCATGCTATGTTGATTGATGTGTGATTTCCTTTCAGAAAGTGTGGATTTCATAATTAGTTTTCTGGGTCAGACATCAAAGTTGATCTATCAAACAAATTACATCTCATACTTGCATGTGCCATAATGGAATAGATAGCCTCTCTGTGAAAGACAACCAAAGTGCATTGTAGTTTGCTATCTTGATTTGTTTCCAGCATACCTAATCTAGTTTGATTCTATACTCGTGACATTAGGAATTACCTTTCCTACTGGTGTCTTGTAACTCTGTTGATTATGAATCCCAGATTGATAATTAATGAGTGCATTATATTAGACATATAAGTAGCACAACAGTAACAACACAGACAAACCCTAATGACAGAGCATCGTAGTATCCAACCAGATCTAGCATCTAACAACACTTAGCATGACAGAATAGATCGAGTCTTAACAGATTCAATACTAAGCATATGTATATCATTCAGATCTAACATTCATTCTCTTTTATAAGCACAAAGCAACATTAGTTCTGTCTAACATTCATCTATATCATGGAAAGTTACACATAAACACATCAACACATTGCACAAAGGAAAGCACACAACATATACGTGGTTCACCCCCCCTGGGGCTATGTCCACCAACTTTTCTTATCTTCTATTATCTTCTTTTAATCAGTTACATGCACCCAACCTCAAAAAACCTACATTGCATAGGACAGGAGATTTGCGTGCACCTTGCTAGATCCTCCTTCCCTGAGTTATGTTACAACACTAATCCTTCTATAGTCACTTGCACTCAGCTCTACAAGCTTCACACTGTATGCACAAAGCACTTACAATCCTTCTATCACTAACACTTAGCACATTGGCCTAACATCACATATATGCCCCTACTTACATTGCCTAGACATCTATTTTTACTTTACAAAATAGGCCTAAACATAGGTAAACCCATGGGTCGACATCCCATACCCATTACATAATCCCAAACCCCCAAAAGGACCCAAAAAGGGGTCGAGATCCCGCGATCTCTGATTCATCTTGCACTCCTCCTTCGACAGACTGTCAAAGTCCCAAAATAGGTCAAACTTGATGAAGGATCTCCCAAAACTTGGTCAATGGCCAACAAGCCCCCAACACTCACCTGTGACTCATCCTGAGTCACTCTGATTTGGGTAGTTATGCTTTGAAAGCCTCGAGCTTGGCTTGAGCTGCTTCGACTTGTTGTTGTGTCGTGACGTCCTGTTCAATGAACTCTTGGATGACTACCTCGTTCACGGGTCCTTCTAGGCGTTGTTCTACTGCAACAACAACTTTCTCTAGTTCTTCTCCTCGACCTTCGATCTCTGTGAACAATTGGTAAGCCTCATCCTGTATAGGTTGGAGTCTTTGAGTCACTTCCATGAATTTTCACTGAACAATGTGAACATGCTGCTGGGAAGTGCACTGCTCCTAGGATCATTTCATTCTTTCCACAGCTGACAACGGCTTCAACTATGCCTGTATTGTCTCTGCTTGCTGCTTCACCTCCCGTAGTTGCGAATCCAGTGCCTTTAGTTCTTCATTCTCAGTGAGTTTCTCATAAGTCTAGGCACTGCGGTCACTGCGTTAAATCATGGGTGGCTTGTTCTGTTTCCTCTTGTGCTCATTGAAGGCAATATTCAGTTGCATCTGCTAGGTGATGGATTTGGGATGGCTCATCTCATAATTCTTGTTCTCCTGATGGCAGGGGTGCAGTAGAGACTGTGCAAATGGATTGAAGAGCCTACTAGACCCCTCAGAGATCGACCTCAATTCTATCATACATTTCCTCTTGCTTCACTCCTTGTTTCTTTTCTATTTCCAGTGAAGCATCATTTAGAGCTGCTATGATGAAGTCAAAGTCATCATGAGTAAGTGTAGTCTGCATATTGGTCACGATGCCTCTTGATGTATTCTGGGAAGAAGGTTTCGGGGGTGAAAGCTTCCTCTTCTTCAAGGGGTTAGCCTCATCTCTAGGAGGTGTTACTTCACCTTTATTTTATTCAGATTCTCTGTCCTTCGTTTCTTCTACATAGACATCACCTCCTCGCTCAAGGGATGTGGAAGCAATCTTCCATGAGGAGCTGCTTAAATCATGGACCTCCTCAGTCTTCTAACTTCTGCTGGTTCCAGGTGTGTCCTATTCTTTGAAAGTGGTCTCTCGACTATCTAGTTCAAGATTAGAAATCTCTGCAGGGTCGACGCGGATAAGGAGGTCTGTGGACGAGTCCTTAGTGATATCCTCCAGGTCTTCTTCTATAAGTTTATAGTAAGACTGGAGCTGTTCCTTGTGTTCATCGGCTCGCGCTGAAATGTAAATGAAATGCCGATCTGTGCTGAACTTCATCAGGGATTGGAACCACTATAAGGTGTTTAGATTCATGTGAGGCTCAACTTCGATGGATCTCTTTAGTTGAAGGTAATAGGTTTGAAAAACATCATTTGAATACCACTATTTTTTCATATCACTTGAATAACAAAGGGTAGTGAACTTCATGAAAAGAGGCTCAAATGGTTTGATATCCAGGAAGGTCGCACCTTCCGACATTTTCCAGGAAACAAAGGTGATGTGGATCAGGAGCCAGTTGAAGTGAAACTTGTAGCCCTGATCCTGCACTTCGTGGCAGTCTAGTTCAAGTTGGTTGATTAGGTACTTCACCCAGTTCATCTGTAAGCCTTCTAAACACTTCCCTGCGAGTTCGATGAAAAATCCCATGACCTGTGTGGGTCGGTTCTTGCATACCAACTTTCCAACTATTAACTGACATGCTAGGCGCACTGTGCCATTATGGATGGAGGCTACCTTGTAGCCTCACGTCCCCTTCTCGATATCGCCGTATGTTTCCTTAATATTTTGTGCAAGCACATGATCTATGGACTTCCCTGATTAGAATTCCTATGGGTCAGGTCCTTGCATACTCAACCCTATGATCCTATGGATTAGTGTTGGATCGAATGAAATATGATGGTCTAGCCATAAATAACCACCATGGAAACATGACAGTAGAAACTTGAAATAGGCGTTGACTTCCTGATGTCTTCCGAAGTGTGGGATTTTCATGACATTTAACAAGGTGGACTGTGTGAGGTTCATCGTCCATGAATGAGGGATGATATTTGAGTTCTTTCCCAATTGTCCTGGTTAGGTATTTGTATGGGGTGAGCATGCTGTATTTTTTGCGATCTCTGAGGTAGAAGTCACTAAAATTTAATGCTGTGATCTTGTCCTGCTATGTGCGAACTACACATATCCCCTTCGGGAGGTACGCAGTGACCATGATGTACTTGAAATATCTGGCTACACTATCACGACTTATCACACTAGCTATAGGAGGGATATAGTTGGGTAATATAGATGGGATCAACTTCGCATTCGATAGGTCATCTCCGTGTTTGGTTCTCTTTTCTACTGACAGTAAGGATGATCTGGATCCATGAGAAGTCGACGGAGATGCTTGCAGTCCTCTCATCGATGACGCTTGTATACCTACAGACATCAACATTTCTCTTTCGGTCATGAGGTCGATGAGAAATTCCTCAAAATTTTTCTCTTCCATGCTGAACTCGTTCGACATACATGCTCAGGTTTGAAAATCTAAGGGTTGGAGAGTAATCTCTCAATGCAATGGGATAGATGGAAAAAGCATGATGATCACTGTGTGAAAATCAACTAATCTACGGGTTCAAGTTCATGGTTAGCAAAAGTGTTCTCGATGCGTGGCACGATGGGATAAATAGATACTTGGTAACAAATATCTTACAACGAGTAAGAAGCCTTCATTAACTTAGCTCTGTCTATTACGACGCAGTCCCAATGGTCTGGTGGCAAGCTATCTAACCTTTAATGCATTTCATCTCGTTCAGGGCATCAGTCGAACAATTATACTGTCTCTAATGGCTATATTACTTCGCCATGGCAAAGTTCCATGTGACGTTGCTCTGGTATTCTGGCGAAGTTCTAATTTTGTAATATTTCCTTCTGCGAAGTTTCCTTGGGAACCTTATGTAACTTTTCAATCTTAGCTCTATTCTTACTTAGTTTTCTAGCCTTCTTTCTGGTGAGTTTCATCTCATAATTACTTTTTCTATTTTGATTCTTATCTTCTTTTGGCATAGTAACTTCACGCTGTTGAGATTCTCTTCTAGAAATCAGGGGTAATACTTCATCTGTATCTGGAATAGGTATTGGAATATTATGTGGGTCTTCTAGTGTTCTTCCAGCTTTGACATTCCAGTCTTTGGTTTTAAATACTTCGCTCGGTTCTCCTGTTATTCAATCAAGGTTGTGATCCTCCTAGTCATGAAATATTTTATCTCTTGCTTCTTTTTTACTAAGACTTCTTTTTCTTCCCTTCTGGCCTGATCTCTTTCAATCCAAGGTTTTTTGAGAAACATAGTAAATGGAGAGCTATTTTCAATAAATTTAACAACTTCAAATTATTCCTTTGTCGAAGTTACCTTGGCACTCATAGATATCGGGGTAATCTTTCCACATAGGTTTATCAACTTTCCTCTGAATAGTCCTATTCCTCCTAATGAAGGAATCATAGCAGGCTCCCCTAAAGTTTCCCAAGTTCTTTCTGTCATGATGTTCACTTGTGTTTCTTCATCCAGAACACAGTCAATGTAGAAATATCATATTCTTTCTTCAATGCACTCTTTTTCTTTGAAGATCTCTGATAAACCGATATGTTGGTGATCATTCAAGGTTTCTTTCATTTGTAGCAATACTTTCTTTGATTCTTTCTGGGGTTCTGCCATAATATTAGTTGCTTGAATTTTCTCGTGGTCTTCTTGTCTCATATTCATCCTTTCAAGATGAGTAATCATTCTAGGGAAATCCAAAACTTCATGGTCCATAGCTTTGCAACATAGGCAACTAGGTTTTCTACTAGGGCATTCCTTAGCCAGATGTCCCGACATTCTACAACTATAACAAAGGGTTAATCCTCTCTTTCTCTTAAATGATCCCCAACCTTTCCTGTATTGAGCGCTAGGATGATAGTAGTTAACCCGCAAAAAATTCTTTCTAGGATCCCGCATCCATGTTTTTGTCCAAACATTCTTTCTATACATAGGTATAACATATTTTTCATTATTCTTATCATATCTACATATATCACATCTTCTTTCATCTATCAGTGCCCTAGTTTTCAAGCTAGGACAAATCTTATTAAAAATACCTAGATCCATACTTTAGAAACAAAAATTTCCACTAATATTACTTCTACAGAACGCAAAGCTTCCAGATCTAAAACTTTTCACTATTATTACCTTTATTAGAGCACAAAGTGTTCAGATATTACCTCTTTTCTTCAGATCAGACTTCTCTTCTTTAGCACAGAGCTTCAAAAACTAAGTAGAGTACTTCGCAGTAGAGTGACATATCTATGCATAGATATTTCACAATTTCAGGTCGGATCTTTGCACAAAGCTTCTTCTTTCTTAGTTCCCAACAACCACAGTTTCAGGTCCTGAAAATGGAACCATTTGTTGGCATAGGGGTAGACCCAGGGTTCAACGCTTCAATAACGCACCAAAAAAACCCTAACTACTGGACCTTTTGGAAACACCTGCGAAGTAGATGACGTCTCATCTGAGGTAGAGACAGGGGTGGTTGCAGGACTCAGATGTCTGCAAATTTAGCTGGGACACAGATCTGTGATTCTAATACTTAATAGAGCACTCAACAGTCAACATTCATCAATATTCAGTTCTTGGTAACAACGCGGACAAACCCTAATTACGGAGCATCATAGCATCCAACCAGATCTAGCATCTAACAACACTTATCATGACCGAATAGATCAGGTCTTAACAGATTCGGTACTAAGCATATGTATATCAGTCAGATTTGACATTCATTCTCTTTTATAAGCACAAAGAAACATTAGTTCTATCTAACATTCATCTATATCATGGAAAGATACACATAAACACATCAACACATTGCACAAAGTAGAGCACACAACATATACATGGTTCATCCCCCCTGGGGCTATGCCCACCAACTCTTCTTATCTTCTATTATCTTCTTTTAATCAGTTACATGCACCGAGCCTAAAAAACCCTACTCTACATAGGACAAGAGATCTGTGTGCACCTCACCAGATCCTCCTTCCTTGAGTTAGGTTACAACACTAATCCTTCTACATTCACTTGCACTCAACTCTACAAGCTTCACACAGTATGCACATAGCACTTACAATCCTTCTGTAACCAGCACTTAGCACATTGTCCTAACATCACATAGATACCCCTCCTTACATTGCCTAGACATCTATTTATACTTTACAAAATAATCCTAAACATGGGTAAACCCATGGGTCGACATCCCATACCCATTACATAATACCAAACCCCAAAAAGGACCCAAAAAGGGGCCAAGATCCTGCAATCTCTGATTCGTCTTGTGCTTCTCCTTCGACAGGCTATCGAAGTCCCAAAATAGGTCAAACTTGATGAAGGATCTCCCAAAACTTGGTCAATGGCCAACAAGCCCCCAACACTCACCTGTGACTCATCCCGAGTCACTCTGATCGAGGTAGTTATGCTTCAAAATCCTCGATCTTGGTTTGAGTTGCTTCGACTTTTTGTTGTGCCATGACGTCCTGTTCAACGAACTCTTGGATGACTACCTCATTCACGGGTCCTTCTAGGCATTGTTCTATTGCAACACCAACTTTCTCTTGTTCTTCTCCTCTACCTTCAATCTCTGTGAACAGTTGGTAAGCCTCGTCCTATACAGGTTGGAGTCTTTGAGTCACTTCCATGAATTTTCTCTGAACGGTGTTAATCCTCTCTTTCTCTTAAATGATCCCCAACATTTCCTGTACTACGCGCTAGGATGATAGTAGTTGACCTGCAAAAAATTATTTCTAGGATCCTGCATCCATTTGTTAGTCCAAACATTCTTTCTATACATAGGTATAACATATTTTTCATTATTCTTATCATATCTACTTATATCACATCTTTTTTCGTCTATCAGTGCCCTAGTTTTCAAGCTAGGACAAATCTTATTAAACATACCTAGATCCATCTTTAGAAACAAAAATTTCCACTAATCTTACTTCTACAAAACACAAAGCTTCCAGATCTAAAAATTTTCACTATTCTTACCTTTATCAGAGCACAAAGTGTTTAGATCTTACCTCTTTTCTTTAGATCTACGCTCAAATCTTTCACAATTTCAGGTCAGATCTTTGCACAAAGCTTCTTCTTTCTTAGTTCCCAACAATAATTGTTTCAAGTCCCGACAAAGGAACCATTTGTTGGCACAGGGGAAGACCTAGGGTTCAATGCTACAACAATGAACCAACAAAACCCTAACTACCCGACCTTTTGGAAACACCTGCGAAGCAGATGAAGTCTCACTTGAGGTAGAGGCAGGGGTGGTTGCAGGACTCATATGTCTGCAACTTTAGCTAGGACACAGATCTGTGATTCTAATACTTAACAAAGCACTCAACAATAAACATTCATCAATATTCAGTTCTTGGTAACAACGCAGACAAACACTAATTACAGAGCATCGTAGTATCCAACCAAATCTAGCATCTAACAACACTTAGCATGACAGAACAGATCAGGTCTTAACAGATTCAGTACTAAGCATATGTATATCAGTTAGATCTAACATTCATTCTCTTTTATAAGCAAAAAGAAACATTAGTTTTGTCTAACATTCATCTATATCATGGAAAGTTACACATAAACACATAAACACATTGCACAAAGCAGAGAAAACAACATATACGTGGTTCACCTCCCCCCCCCCCTCGGGGATATGTCCACCAACTCTTCTTATCTTCTATTATCTTCTTTTAATCAGTTACATGCAATGAGCCTAAAAAACCCTACTCTGCATAGGACAGGAGATCTGCGTGCACCTCGCCAGATTCTCCTTCCCTGAGTTAGGTTACAACACTAATCCTTCTACAGTCACTTGCACTCAGCTTTGCAAGCTTCACACACTATGAACAAAGCACTTACAATCCTTCTATCACTAGCACTTAGCACATTGGCCTAACACCACATAGATGCCCCTCCTTACATTGCCTAGACATCTATTTATACTTTACAAAATAGGCCTAAACATGGGTAAACCCATGGGTCGAAATCCCATACCCATTACATAATCCCAAACCCCAAAAAGGACCCCAAAAGGGGTCGAGATCCAACGATCTCTGCTTCATCTTGCGCTCCTCCTTCGACAGGCTGTCGAAGTCCCAACATAGGTCAAACTTGATGAAGGATCTTCCAAAACTTGGTCAATGGCCAACAGACCCCAATACTCACCTGTGACTCATCTCGAGTCACTTTGATCTGTGTAGTTATGCTTCGAAAGCCTCGAGCTTAGCTTGAGCTGCTTCAACTTGTTTTTGTGCCACAACGTCCTATTCAATGAACTCTTGGATGACTGCCTCGTTCACGGGTTCTTCTAGGCATTGTTCTGCTACAGCAACAACTTTCTCTAGTTCTGCTCCTCAACCTTCGATCTCTATGAACAGTTGGTAAGCCTCATCCTATACAGGTTGGATTCTTTGAGTCACTTCCATGAATTTTCTCTGAACGGTGTGAACTTGCTGCTGGGCAGTGCACTACTCCTGGGATCGTTTCATTCTTTCCACAACTGATAGGGGCTTCAATTGCGCCTGTATTGTCTCTGCCTGCTGCTTCACCTCCCCTAGTTGCGACTCCAGTGCCTTTAGTTCTGCATTCTCAGTGATTTTCTCATAAGTTTGGGAACTACAGTCACTGCATTTCTTGCATTCCATGGAAAGAGCCTTTATTCTCTCGACTGCGCTCCTGGCAGCCCCTTCTCTTTCATCTCTGACATCCTGTAGAGTGTTGGGCACTGTGTGGAGCTCTAAATATGTTATTCTTTGCTGTAGCTATTGGATGGCTTCTGTGAGCTTCTCTACTTTATGCTCAAACCGGTCTTATTCTTGTGGCTCTAAGCCTGTCATAGAGTGAAGTGCTCTGTTGACTGCTTCTTTTACCTCGAGTTTCCCTGTGAGAAAATGTTCCTTTTCTTTCTACATTTGCGCTTTCTCCTCATCAAACTTTATCTGGAGAGAAATATTTTGCTGCTCTGCAACTCGGTGTTGTTCTAAAAGTACTCCTTGTACTTGTGTCAAAGCCTGGGTGTCTTGTTCTATTTCCTCTTGTGATCGTCGAAGGCGATATTCAATTGCATATGCTAGGCAGCGGAGTTGGGCTGGCTCATCTCCCAATTCTTGTTCTCCTGATGGTAGGGGCGTGGTGGAGACTATGCGACTGGATTGAAGAGCCTGCTGGACCCCTCAGAGATCGACCTCAATTCTATCATACATTTCCTCTTGCTTCTCTCCTTGTTTCTCCATGATTTCTAGTGAAGCATCATTTAGAGATACTATGATGAAGTTAAAGTCATCAGGAGTAAGTGTAGTCTGCATCTTGGTCATGGTGCCTCTTGATTTCTTCCGGGAAGAAGGTTTCAGGGGAGAAACCTTCCCTTTCTTCAAGGGGTCAGCCTCATCTCTGGGCGATGTTACTTCACCTTTATTTTGTTCAGCTTCTCTGTCCTTCATTTCTTCTACATCACTGTCACCTCCTCGCTCAGGGGATGTGGAAGCAATCTTCCCTGAGGCGCTGCTTAAATATTGGACCTCCCCAATCTTCTGTCTTCTGGTAGTTCCAGGTGTGTCCTGTTCTTTGTAATTGGTCTCCCGACTGTCTAGTTCAGGATCAGAAATATCTACGGGGTCGACGGGGATAAGGAGTTCTATGGACGAGTCCTTAGTGATCTCCTCTAGGTATTCTTCTGTAAGTTTATAGTATGACTGGAGCTGTTCCTTGTGTTCATCGGCTCGCGCTGAAATGTAAATGAAATGTCGATCTGCGCTAAACTTCATCAGGGGTCGAAACCTCTGTAAGGTGTTCAGATTCATGTGAGGCTTAGCTTCGATGGATATCTTTATTTGAAGGTAATAGGTATGAAAAACAACATTCGACTACCACTTCTTATTCATATCACTCGAATACCAAAGGATAGAGAACTTCGCGGTAAGCGGCTCAAATGGTTCGATATTCGGGAAGGTCGTACCTTCTAGCATTTCCCAGGCAACAAAGGTGATGAGGATCATGAGCCAGTTGAAGTGAAACTCGTATCCCCAATCCTGCACTTCGTGGTAGTCTAGTTCAAGTTGGTTGACTAGGTACTTCGCCCAGTTCATCTATAAGCCTTCTACACACTTCCCCGCGAGGTCGACAAAAATGCCCGTGACCTGTGTGGGTCGTTTTGTGTGTACCAAATTTCTAGTTATTAACTGACATGCTAGGCGCACTACATCATTATGGATGGAGGCTACCTTGTAGCCTCACGTCCCCTTCTTGACATCATCGTATGTGTCCTTAATATTCTTTGCTAGTGCATGATCTATTAATTTTCCTGGGTAGAACTCCTACGGGTCAGGTCCTTGCATACTCAACCCTGTGATCCTATGGATTAGCGTTGGATCGACTGTAATACAACCATAAATAGCTGCCATGGTAACATGATAGTAGCATCTTGAATTAGGCATTGACTTCATGATGTATTCCGAAGTGTGGGATTTTCATGACATTTAACAAGGTGGACTGCGTGAGGTTCATCATCCATGGCTGAGGGATGATCTTTGAGTTCTTTCCCTTTGTCCTGGTTAGGTATTTGTACGGGGCGAGCATGTTGTAGTTTTTGCAATATCTGAGGTTGAAGTCATTGAAATTCAATGCTGTGATCTTGTCCTACTATGCGTGAACTATACGTATCCCCTTCGGGAGGCACGCAGTGACCATGGTGTACTCGAAATATCTGGGTACACTATCATGACTTACTGCGCCGGTTAGAGGTGGGATATAGTCAGGTAATATAGATGGGATACTCTTCACATTGTCTAGGTCATCTCTGGGTTTGGTTCACTTTTCTGATAATGGTCAGGATGATCCGGCTCCATGAGAAGTCGACGGAGAAGATTTCATTCTTCTCATCGATGACGCTTGTATACCTACAGACATCGACATTGCTCTTTCGGTCATGAGGTCTATGAGAACTTCCTCGACAATTTTCTCTGCCGCGCTGAACTTGTTCGACATACATGCTCGGGTTTGAAAATCTCAGGGTTGGAGAGTAATATCTCAATGCAATGGGATAGATGGAAAAAGCATGATCATCATTGTGTGAAAATCAACTAATATGCGGGTTCAAGTTCATGGTTAGCAAAAGTGTTCTCGGTGCATGGCACGACAGGATAAATAGATACTTGGTAACGAATTTCTTGCAATGGGTAAGAAGCCTTCATTAACTTTTCTCTGTCCATTACAATGTGGTCCCAATGGTCTGGTGGCAAGCTGTCTAACCTTTAATTCCTTTCTTCCCATTTGGGGTGTCATTCAAACGGTTATACTGTCTCTAATGACTATATTTCTTTGCCATGGAAAAGTGCCATGTGATGTTGTTCTGGTATTTCGGCTAAGTTCCAATTTTGTAAATTTTTCTTCTGCAAAGTTCCCTTCAGAACCTTCTATAAATTTTCAATCTTAGCTCTCTTCTTACTTAGTTTTCCAGCCTTCTTTCCGGTGAGTTTCATCTCATAATTCCTTTTTCCATTTTGATTCTTATCTTCTTTTGGCGTAGTAACTTCGCGCTGTTGAGATTCTCTCCTAGAAATCAGGGGTAATACTTCATCTGTATCTGGAATAGGTACTGCAATCTTCTGTGGGTCTTCTAGTATTCTTCCAAATTCGACATTCCAGTCTTTGGTTTTAAATAGCTTCTCTCGGTTCTCTTGTTCTTCAATCAAGGTTGTGATCCTCCTAGTCATGAAATCTTTTAGCTCTTGCTTCTTTTGTTCTAAGACTTATTTTTCTTCCCTTCTGGCCTGATATCTTTCAATCCAAGATTTTCTGAGCTACATAGTAAATGGAGCACTATCCTCAATAAATTTAAAAACTTCAAATTCTTCCTCTGTCGAAGTTCCCTTGGCACTCATAGATATCTAGGTAATCTTTCCACATAGGTTTATCAAATTTCCTCTAAATAGTCCTATTCCTCCTAATGAAGGAATCATAACAGGCTCCCCTAAAGTTTCCTAAGTTATTTCTGTCATGATATTCACTTGTGTTTCTTCATCTAGAACACAATCAATTTTGAAATCTCCTATTCTTTCTTCAATACATTCTTTTTCTTTTAAGATCACTGATAAACTGATATGTTGGTGATCATTCATGTTTTATTTCATCTGTAGCAATACTTTATCTGATTCTTTCTAGGGTTCTTCCATAATATTAGTTTCTTGACTTTTCTCATGGTCTTATTGTCTCACATTCATCCTTTAAAGTTGAGCAATCATTCTAGGGAAATACAAAACTTCATGGTCCATAGCTTTGCAACATAGGCAACTAGGTTTTCTACCGGGACATTCCTTAGCCAGATGTCCCAGTATTCTACAACTGTAACAAAGGGTTAATCCTCTCTTTCTCTTAAATGATCCCCAACCTTTCCTGTACTGCGCACTAGGATTATAGTAGTTAACCTGCAAAAATTCTTTCTAGGATCCTGCATCCATTTGTTAGTCCAAACATTCTTTCTATACATAGGTATAACATATTTTTCATTATTCTTATCATTTCTACTTATATCACATCTTCTTTCGTCTATTAGTGCCCTAGTTTTCAAGCTAGGATGAATGTTATTAAACATACCTAGATCTATACTTTAGAAACAAAAATTTCCACTAATCTTACTTCTACAGAACACAAAGATTCTAGATCTAAAACTTTTCACTATTCTTACCTTTATCAGAGCACAAAGCGTTCAAATCTTACCTCTTTTCTTTAGATCAAACTTATTTTCTTTAGCACAAACCTTCACAAACTAAGTAGAGTACTGCGCACTAGAGTGGCAGATCTACGCATAGAGCTTTCACAATTTCAGGTCGGATCTTTGCACAAAGCTTCTTCTTTCTTAGTTCCCAACAATCATAGTTTCAGGTCTCAACAATGGAACCATTTGTTGGCACAGGGGAAGACCCAGGGTTCAATGCAACAACAACGCGCCAACAAAACCCTAACTACCGGCCCTTTTGGCAACACCTGTGAAGAAAATTAAGTCTCACCCGAGGTAGAGACAGGGGTGGTTGTAGGACTCAGATGTCTGCAACCTTAGCTGGGACACCGATATATGATTCTAATACTTAACAGATCACTCAATAGTAAACATTCGTCAATATTCAGTTCTTGGTAAGAGCGCATAAAAACCCTAATTACAAAGCATCGCAGTATCCTACCAGATCTACAATCTAACAACACTTAGCATGACATAACATATCAGGTCTTAATAGATTCAACACTAAGCATATGTATATCATTCAGATATAACATTCATTCTCTTTTATAAGCACAAAGAAACACTAGTTATGTCTAACATTCATCTATATCATGTCAATTTACACATAAACACATCAACACATTGCACAAAGTAGAGAACACAACATATATGTGGTTCACCCCCCCTGGGGCTACGTCCAAAAACTCTTATTCTCTTCTATTATCTTTTGTTAATCAGTTACATCCATCGAGCCTTAAAAAACCTATTCTGCATAGGATAGGAGATTCGTGCGCACCTCGCCAGATCCTCCTTCCCCGAGTTAGGTTACAACACTAAGCCTTCTACAGTCACTTGCACTCAGCTTTGCAAGCTTCACACAGTATGCACATAACACTTACAATCCTTTGATCACTAGAACTTAGCACATTGACCTAACATCACATAGATGCCCCTCCTTACATTGCCTAGAAATATACTTATACTTTACAAAATAGGCCTAAACATGGGTAAACCCATGGGCTGACATCCCATACCCATTACATAATCCCAAACCCCAAAAAGGACCCAAAATAGGCCCGAGATCCCACGATCTCTTCTTCGTCTTGAACTCTTCCTTCGACAGGATGTCAAGGTCCCAAAATAGGTCAAACTTGATGAAGGATCTCCCAAAACTTGGTCAAGGGCCAACACTTCTACGTGGTAGATTTTCCTGTATAGTGTCCTCTTGCTATTCCATCATGGGATTCTTCTAAAATATTTGGTCTTTCATGTTCTAGCACACACCTTCTTAAGATGCTATTTGCGCCCATTTTGTATAAGTGTCCTGAAATGATCTGATAGTCTACAGCTCGGACTACTAGGTTTTTATTTTGCATAGTGTTATATTCCTGTGGCGTAGTCCCTGTACTCAAGTACTGAATGATGTCTGCGAAGTATTCATCAATGATCTAGATTGGAAGTAACTGTGCGTCCAACAAGTTTTCCTCTAAATTTGTAGGTTCCTCCTCGTTCGTGACCCTTTATAGGTGATCATGTCCTACGTTCAGCTTCCCTGGCTTGACTATTACTTCAAAATCAAATTCTTGAAACATCAGTAGCCATATGAAAATTCTCCCCCCCAACACCGGCTTGTTGATTAGGTATTTGAGCGTTGAATGGTCTGTGAACATCTTGAAATGTTTCCTGAATAAGTAATTTATGAACTTCTTAGCCGTGTAGACCATAGCTAGGCCTTTCCTCTCTGTAGTGTTGTAGTTCTTCTCCGATTCCGACAATGTTTTGCTAGCAAAATCTATAGGATGATCCAATTCTCCTGTTCCTGGCTGAGCCAGAATAGCTCCAAGTGATATGGCCTATGCATCCACATGTACGTGGAATGTCTTCTCCCAGTATGGGAATACTAGTATTGGGGAAGTTACCATCTTTTCTTTCAGCGTATCTAGATCGTGTTGACAATACTCATTCCATTGGAACTTTGTATCTTTATTTAGCAGTTTCTCCATTGGCACGTTGATCTGTGCGTACCCTTTATACATTTTTTGTAGTATCCTATGTGTCCCAATGTCGCTCTTAGTTGACAAACTGTTTTTGGTGGTGGAAGTTTAATGATTACTATGATCTTGGAAGGATCTATTAGTAACCCTTTCTTGCATACTATATGGCCCAATAGTATCCCAAAAGGTGTTCCGAAGATGCACTTCTTGATTTTTAATGATATCTGGCACTGCCTGCATCTTTCTAATATCAACCACAAGACCTCTACATGGTTTTTCAACAAACTATAGACTGTCCAATCGTCCAACTATACATCTAAAAACTGGTCGATAAATTCTTTAAATGCAGCTATGACTACTCTTGAAAATATTGTTTGTGCATTCTTCAGTCCAAACAACATGACTGTGTACTGGTAGGATCCCCATTCTATATAAAAGTGGTCTTGTATCTATCTTCGGGTGCTATCTTGATATGACAGTATCCTAAAAATTCGTCGGTGAATGAATAAACTTCCTATCCTCCTACGTTCTCCAACACCTCAACCGTGAAAGGTGTAGGGAACGGGTCATGTAGGAACAAATCATTCAAATTCCTCAAGTCAACACATCTTTCAACTTCCTGAAATACCATCGGGCTTATCCATTCAGATTCTTCCACAGTTTCTACGATTCCAGCTTCGAACATCCTATCGATCTCAACTTTGAATTTTTTCTTATATATCGGATTTAGTCTGTATGGTCACTGCATGATCAGTCTTGCCTGAACTCTAGGTGGTATCTTCATTTCACCTAGCTCTCCAGCTATGTCCTTCATTTCTATGAATGTTGTAGGGAACAGGTTGTTGTACTCGCGCAATAACTCTATTATGATTTCCACTATTTTCTCATCCCAGTAGTCTCCAATTCTCACCATTTTGGGATTCTCAACTATCCCAATGTTGAATTTCTTCACCTTGATTGGCGCAACAATTACTTCTGACTTTAGAGGTGGACCCTCCACTTCTCTTTCTCCTTCATCTTCCTCAATATTAATATTGAGCGGATCATCTTCGTCTGGTACTTATTCTTGCACATGGTAGCATGAAAACAATTATTTCACTGTCTATCTGTTCCGCTGTTGTTCCTGTGTTATGA
Source organism: Picea sitchensis (assembly GCA_010110895.2). Taxonomy (NCBI): domain Eukaryota; kingdom Viridiplantae; phylum Streptophyta; class Pinopsida; order Pinales; family Pinaceae; genus Picea; species Picea sitchensis. The sequence goes on from SNQJ01S0044291.1 coordinate 117,117, forward strand.
GTTTGACTTCTGGTTCCTTAATGAATATCACACCTCTTATTTGTTTAAGTGTTGCATCTATGTTGGGGTTCTCATGTTCAAATGAGAAAGTGATTGTAAAGTTCTGTTGTAGTACTGTCCAACTCAAAGTTCCTTTGAGCAGTTCCTGGTCCATATACCATTTTTCTAGGATGCCTTCTAAGGTGTGTAGAAAATGATGAGGCCATTCTTCTGGGGGTGTCATTTTCCACAACGCTCTGCACTTCTCCAAGTGTTCCAATGGTGCCCCCTATCCATCATATTTCTGCTTCTGGTTGCTTCCCTGTTTTGCACCAAACCTTATGTGCAATAACCGTTTACATTGGTACCAATCCTCGATTGTTTTCTTGTGTGCGCCCCACCATCTTGCAGGTTCGGCCTTGAGTGCTATATCTAGTGCTAAGAGTCTCTGGTTTTCTAACACTTCATCTTCGTAACTTGTCAAGAATGCTTCTAGATCATTTACCCCATGGAAATTAGGTGGTTCCCTTATCTCTATACCTACCCATGTTACTACGTGGTCTATTCTTACGCATATTATTGTGGAAACTTCGTGTAGCCTCTGTTTCTAGTTCTCTAAACCCGTATCTGATTCTAATGTACATGAAGTAATTCTCCGCCAACTGAGTATCCTATTTGCAGTTAGGTTTACGTAATCCTCATCTCATGTAGTTGTTCTGTACAACTGGATAATTTCCTCCAAGTCCAAGAAAGTAGGCTCTACAAACCTTTCCCCTTTTGATGGGTCTAATGGCGCAATGATCCTTTATTCTTCTGACTCAAAGGTCATTTTTCATGTCTTTAAGTTGATTATGGACTTGTTATCAAACACCCAATCCAAGCCGAGCAATGCTAGGTAAGGTGTTGTGTTGTCCACTATCTCTATTACTTCAGAGTCATCTTTAGTGCGCAATCCATCCATGTCTACTGCTACTCCTTTCAGTCTCCCAATTGGTAGAACTTTGTGCTGATTTTCCAGTTTCAGCTAAACGAGTGAATATCCTAATGTGGGCTCTCCCATACATTGCCATGTCTTCTTGGGTAATACATCGACTTTGGATCCTAGATCCATTATGATATATCCCATGTTGAAATCTCCAATGTTGGCATTTATCCTGATCTCCCTACTTGTTCTTCTCCTTGTATGTAGGTGATTGACTATTTTTTGTTCTAGCTTTCCATATGTCTCTATGCTACATCTTTCTAATATATTTTGTAATACTTTGACAGAGGATGGATCATTTAGTAATTTTACACATGATTGTAAAAATCCTTTGATTGTACTTACTTGTCCCAGGGGTTTCATTTCTTTGGCATGATCCAACGATGGAGGCATATCATACTTTGGTACATACTTACTATATTGTGCGGTTGAGGTCGACGTGATGTCAAGCTTAAAAAATTCTTTTTCTGGATTTCTTAAAGGTTTCCTTCTCATTCTACACGTCGAACTTCTTCCTTGGTTCAACATTCTTCTTCGCCCATTGGTGTTGTACTAGCTCTTGTCGTACTGCGTTGTTTCCTGTTTTATCCCCTTCACATATAGCTATGTTTATGTTTTTTCCTTCATCCCTCACTTCTTCTGAAATCCATTGAACATTCTGATTGTTCTGATTCCTTTTTTACTGGATCTTCCCTAATAACGTAGGTCATTCTTCCATGTCATGATCTGATTCCCGACAATACATACAATTCACTGGTGGAAGTGGACATTCTCTTACATAATGTTCTAGTTGTTGATAGTTGTGACATACCATTGGTCCTCTACCTCTTCCAAAGCCTTCTCTTGCTTTTCCTCTGCCTCTGTAGCCAGCTCGATCCCCTTGTGACATGCTATACTGAGGTGCCTGGTTATACTGTGCGGTATTGTAATGGGGTTGCGCTGTGTTGTGCTGTGGCTATGATGTGTTATATGGGTGCTGCATAGTATTATACTACTGTTGTGCAGTGTTGTATGGGGTTGGTACCTAGCTAAACTGAGGTGTGGCTTTCCTGGTAATCATCTCTTCCTGCACCCTATATGCATCTGATGTCCTCTCTCTCATCAACTTCGTGGTTCTACAGTCTTTTTCATCATGGCCTACTGACTTGCAAAAGTTGCAATATGAACTCTTTGGGACTGTATGGTACTTCTGCATGATTGAGAAGTGATATGGATCGTGGCCCTATTTCTTACATATTTCGCACCATAGTCCTTCTGTTGGTAACGGATTTGGAATTCCTGCTGCCATGTACTATGCAAATGTTGGACATTCGTTCTTATGGTGTCCTTCTGTCCTGCATGTAGTACACTAGAGGACTTCTTGTTTGTCCTTACTTTTTTTTTTGGTTTAGATGGAACGTTAAGTTCTTCAGATCCTCCTTCATCTCTTCAATGGTTGGATCTGTCTTCTGATATTGGTTTTCTTCTAATTGCAGGGTTTCCTGCAGATCCTCTACCTATGTCTGAAAATTTTGTTGTCACAGTGGATATTTTAAGTGTGGTAATAATGAATTGACGAGAAAGTACCTATGCTGCATATCTGTCATGAGATATTTCAGTTTTTCTTTCAGTCGCTTGAATCTCTGGTTAATCTCCCATACATATTCTCTTGGTTTCTGTCTAATTTCTATCATCTCGTTCATGTAATGGTCCTCTGAACTTGTATTCTGAAACTCATTTATCAAAAACTTCTTGATATCTGCGATCGTTTTGGTTTTCCCTGGTGGATTGTATGTGGCTAAACTCATATACTATTCCAATGCGCAATCCCTTAGTGTGATATCTAGCTATGAAAGTTTAGTTTCCTTGTCTATGATTTGTTTTTCTTCTCAGATATTTTCACTGATAAAGAGGAGCTTCTCTGGGTCCTTCGATGCTTCTCCTTTGAATTATGGTAACCTGATGGTGGGATCATGTCCTACCATCCTGAATGCCAAAATACTACCTCCGCGTGGTTTAGACACTTGACTAATGATTCCTGAACTAGCTCCCCCAATTGTTGTTCCTTGTGTAGATGTACTTCTTGATGTCTTCCTTATCCCAAAATTCGATTGTCTAAATGGTGGTGTTATTTTGGGTGTGTTATTCACACATGGGTTTATGGGTTCCACACTGACATTAATATGGATAGAATTTATACCTTCGGTTCCCTCTCTTGGAACTCTTGTCTTCCTCCAATATGTTGCGCATAGGATTTCCTCAATCCTCTCCACAGCCCGGGGATCCTCTACCTCCTCTTCATCACTTGCCAAGCCTTCCCTCACGGCTACGACTCTCTTCTTGGTGTTCACCTTGTATTGGTAGGGTACTCCACTACGCGTCTTTATAGTTGTCGCCATGATCCACTTCATCTGGTCGTCATCCATAATTATTGGGTCCAAGGCTTCCTCCTTCTTTCCTTTATCCCTTTCTCCTTTTTCTATCAGTGATTCCCCCCTTCCCCCATGCACGCAGAGAAGTTTAGCTATCTGATTCCATTGTCATTACACCTTTGTTATAGAGAAATATCTTAATAGAAGTATATAGTGATCTAATATACATTCCTCGAGGCCCACACATAAACTCTTGCTCTGCTGCATTGTACGACTTCTTGGTATCTACTGCAAATTTTGTTATAAATCCTGCTACAATACTGTCGAGCCAAAAATCTACTGAGCGGGTGAATTTTTTATTCACCTATTGTAACTGTGTGATCTGAACTGATGTCCACTCTAAATGTCCAATCCTATTTGTTGTGTGGTTATCCTTCAACCTCAATATCCACTCATGCAATAAGTGTGGAAAATCACAAAAAAATACTTCATGCAAATCAGTAAACACATACTTATCAAGATATTTGCGCAGTGTAACTCGAGGGTTTCTCTTATCTTGTTGCGCAAACTCTAGCTCCTTTGTTTCCAAGAATCTCTCTATTTCCTCTTTTGTGGGTCTCTAGGGTATAAACATTCCCTTCTATATTTTCATTCTTTTTGACCCTTCGGTCCTAGATCTTACATTCTTTTAACAATTTTTCGACATATCAAACATTGTTTTAACAGATCTTCAATAGATCTCCTCCACTCAATCCTATGTTGTTCCAAACAAAAATAGAACCATTTGTTGGTTTCTTATCTAATTTATACCTTTTACATGTTTGACCCAGGTTCAGGATCAACTTCTGGTCTATTGGAGATCCAACAAAGCCTCTAAAACTATCGGCCCTCCTGGTAACCCAGAAGGAAACAAAATACACAAAGTGTGATGCGTAGTCTCACCTGACATAGTCTTAATGGGTGATTGAAATACTCAAGTGATTGCAGTCCATGACTAAATGGGGATCTATGACTTACATCCTATGAATCCTATCTAAATATTAAATAAATACACTGCCATTCCTGGTTATGCATGTAATGAAGTCAGATTCATTAATTCATTCATACATCATTCTATGATCTATTCATAGACAATAAAAGCTATAAAAGCATTCAATCAAATAACATAGGTTTTACCATGGTTCACCCTCCCCTAGTCTATGTCCACAAAGTTCTAGCTCTCTATCTCTTTTATTATGGTAGTTCCAAAACTACAACGCTGCACGCTTTACAACTCATCCTGGGTTGGGTTGAGATCTATTATGAGGCATAATAGATCATACCAGGCTCCTCAGCCCGTGATCTAACCCTCAAGATCTACCCTTATGACCCTCTACAACTCAACAAATTACAACATTGAAGTATATTACAGTGGTGTTACCAACTTGTTTCTCCTTCTCATGAGAGTAACAATCCTTAATTCCTCTCCATATCTCACTCCTCCTCTCTTATGTATCTATATATATATCTATTTCTGGCATATCAAACATTACAATGTATTGCAAAAACCCTAACCCTAACATCATTAGGTCTTCCATGCATGCACACGTTCTTCTTTTCCTTCTAGTTGTCGCTCTCCTTTTGCATTCCCTTCTTCCCAAAATAGACTTTCCTTCTAATTTGACCTGCTTCCAACATGCCCCCAACACTGACATGTGGCTCATCCCGAGCCACCTAACCCTTGTGTGATTCATTGATCTCTCTTGCAATTTCTTGGAACTTCTCCATGAGCTCCATTTCTTGCGTTTGGTCCTACGCGGTCTTCTCCTTGAGTGCATCCAATACCTACACTACAATCTCATCGTTGAACATCCTTGCACATTCTACCTTGGTTTGTGCCATATATGTTTTGGTGTCCTCTGCCTATGCAATGACCTCCACGTCTCACTCCTGGAGCGATTCCAATTGAGATTGGTGCTCCTTTTTCTGTGTATGAACAACTATGAGTTCTGCCTGCAGTTTATTCATATCCTATGCTCCTTTGATGCACTCCATGATCGACATTGTCTTCTGCCTATGGTTGAGGTCATGGATAACTGCACTTATCATTTGTCCTTCCCGATCCCATAGATGGGTGTGTTGATCCTCTTAAAGCTTCATCCAATGTTGTGCTGCTTTCTCGAACAAGTCAGCCGCCGCGTGGACTTGTCGCTCTATCTCCTTTATCTACGTTGTTGCCTCCTGTTTCCTTTTCTCCTTCATCTCTGGTGGAGTAGTAGGTGTCATATTCTCCTGAAGGTTCTCTATCTCATGTTGGTATTAATCGATTGTCTGCACAATCTAATCAATATTCTCTATCACCGTGAGTTCATCCGTCTACACGTTTTTTGATATTTTCTTGTAGGCTACGACCACTTTCTGCTCCAGTCCATTCGCGTGGTCCTTCTCATATTTGGTATCGATCTTATCCTGCTCGAGTATCAATTCCAACTCATCTCGATTATCCTTTGTCTACTTCAATTCTGCTGTATCCCATGTGCATGTGCGAGATTGTACCTCCTGTGTAACGTTGACTTGCAGTTTATACAAGGCCTTGGTTGGTGTCCCCATCAATACTAACTGTATTTTATCCAATTCCTTTAGGGGTGTCTTCACCACAATTTCTTCCATGTGCAACATGCTGGGTGTGACGAGACATGTTGGGCTCAACTATGCTATCGTCTGTGATGCTGACGGGGTCATTTCTACGCTGCTACAGACTGTCTGCGCTTCTCTGAGCTGCCTGAGGAGTTATCATATGTGTGCCATCTCTTCATAAATTTTATCTAATCTAGGTGGATATCAGTGGCAACCCACCTTTTCCAACTGGCTCAAAATAGTTTTCTGGCAATTTTGGTAATTTACTATTTTTAGCAGTTGTTTACTTTCAGAGCCATTTTGAGGCCCTAAATGATGTTTTAGGGGAAAATGGGGAGAAATATGGAAGTTTCTTCCATATTACCCCCAAAATGAATCTCCTCAGTGATACCTTTCCAATGGGCTATCATACGCCTAAAACAAAGATCGTATGAAAAAGTTACGACCCCGGGAAGTTGATGTACTAACTTACCCAAACAGGGCCCACATGACGTTTAGCGCTTCATCTCCTAGGGTTAGGTTTTTGGATGTCTAGGGTTTTTGGAATTTCTGTTTATTGTAAAAAGGCCTTCAGAGCCTCATTGTAATCATCTTCTTGTGAATGAGCACAACCATCACATCTCTTCTCAAAGATAAGCCACCACCATTCTAGCAAGCTTGTTTCCACTGCATTTTATAGTTTCAGCTTATTTCCTTATTGAATAGAAAACCAATTTTAATATATCTCTGTTATTTTGTGTTAAGCACCTGTTAATAATATGTAGTCATTTCATTCTTCTCATAAAATCTGCATCAGTGGTATCAGAGCAGTCTTCTCCTTGTCGTCTTAATGCATGTCCCCAACGAGGTCGGAGTACAAAGAGTTGGGTCTCAAACTTGTTTCTCTTGAGGACAAAAGATATCGCATGCCCAAATGACCTCTCATGGTAGGAGAAAATAAAGATGATGGGACATGATATCCTTTCAAGTTGTTGATTGAGGAAGCCCTCACGCAACAAAGGAATGAGATGATGGATAGTTTCGCGCAAATCCTTCGGCGGCTACCAACATGTGACTTATCTTCTTCAAGCGGAGGCATCACCCCCTTCAAGGTAAAAATTAAATTCGATATTCCTATATTTGAAGGTCAGATAGACACAAATGTTGTAGACAAGTGGTTGAATCTACTAGAAGGGTATTTTTCTATCCATAACTTTTCAAATAGAGAAAATATTACTTTTGCGCTCCTCAAAGCCGTTCCCCATGTCAAAGATTGGTGGGAAACTTTCTGTGAGCAAAAGGAAACAGAGGAACCCTCATTATATATAGTCACAACCAGCTAAGAATCCTTCAGGGATGCTATTAAGAAACAATACTACCCCGTCGGGAGTTATGACGACTTTTATACCAAATGGACCACACTGCGGCAAGAAAGAGACCAAGCCGTGCCATATTTCACAAATATCTTCCATACCTTGCGCACCAAGATGGGTATCAAAGATTCAGAGTGACATTTGGTGCTCAAGTATCACAATTCTCTGCATAGATACATCCAGACCTAAATGGAATTTCTGGACATCTCATCCTTGGGCGCGACCTACCTATATGCCGTCAAAATCAAGCAGAAGCTCAAAAAAAAGACGCGACAATTTGGGTCTGGGAACCCCTCACAACAAAAGATAGGAAAGGGCGGCCCCAACCCACAGAACAAAGGACTGAGAAAATATTGACAGTATCAGGACAACCAGTCCAAGCCACAAGAAAAGAAGGACATCGTAAAGACAAAGAAAGATACCGAGAATTGGTGCGACTTCCATAAGATCCCTTGGCATAACACTATTGACTGTTGCTCAAAGAAGTCATTGGTGGCCGAAGTGAAAGGCTCTAAATCATATGTGGGTTCTGACTCTGAGCCATAACCATAAAGGGGAAGACAAATAATTTATGCGGAACCCAATGCCAGTGTTACTACCACCAAGCTCCATCCTGGTGAACCAAACAAGATAGAAGAAGGAGAGCACCTCTTCCATTCATAGATGTGGATAAAAGGAACCCCGCTGCACTTCATCATTGATAGAGGTATCCAGAAGAACCTCATATCAGCAAAGGTTTTCAAGCGGCTGGCCCTGCTGACATCATTTCACCCACAACCCTACACCGTTGGATGGCTCCGCCAAGGAAGTGATCTCCACATCAACTAACAGTGTTGACTGTCGTATGACATCAAGCCCTTCAAAGACGAGGTATTGTGTGATGTTGATCCTCTTGAAGTTTGTGATGTTCTTTTGGGCCAAACTTATTTATGGAAACATCATGTTGTATATGAGTCTAGGCCTTGTAGTGTTATTATTACTTTGAACAGGAAATTGTACAGGATACTCGAGGCAGTACCACCTAGTTCTATTTCCTTGATCTCTACTAAGCAATGCAGGGAGGTCATCTCTCAAACGGGGAAGTTTGTCGTCTTCGTGATTCGCTCTCAGAATAAGTGAAAGATCACAGCCACATCCT
>SNQJ01S0044291.1:125584-142707 GCA_010110895.2 Picea sitchensis
TATTATTACTTTGAACAAGAAATTGTACAAGATACCCGAGGCAGTCCCACCTAGTGCTATTTCCTTGATCTACGCTAAGCAATGCATGAAGGTCATCTCTCAAACGAGGAAGTTTGTCTTCTTCATGATTCACTCTCAAAATGAGAGAAAGATCATAGCCACATCCAGGGTCTCTGCGACCGACCTCTCCACATAGCAGAAGCAAGTAGATAAGGTCATGGAAGAATACTCAGATATCTTCTCCTCACCTAACGGGGTACCTCTGCACTGCTAGGTCAAGCACCCCATTGATATGATCCCCGACACACCATTTCCTAGTGGGCCAGTCTATCAATGATATCTATTAGAGAATGAGGAGATCAAGCAACAAATCCAAGAACTGCTCGACAAGGGGCACATCCATCCCAGCACATCACCTTGTGGGAGCCCAATCGTGCTGGTATAGAAGAAAGATGGAACCTGGTGACTCTGCATTGATTACCGGGCTCTGAATAAAATCACAATCAGAAACCGATACCTGATTCCTTGAATCAATGACCTCCTTGATCAACTCACGAGGGCCAAATAATTTAGTAAGAATGATCTTAAATCTGGCTACCACCAGGTCTCGAAAGTACAGACAGATGTATGGAAGACTTCCTTCAAGTCAAAGGAAGGCCTTTTTGAATGGTTGGTCATGCCCTTTGGTTTGAAAAATGATCCAACCACTTTCATAAGGATGATGGATGATATCCTGCGACCATTCACCAATAATTTTGTACTGGTGTATCTGGATGACATTCTCATTTACAACAATACTTGGGCCAAACACTTGCAACATATTCAGTAGGTTCTTCACACCTTGCGGCAGCACAAGCTATACGCCAAATTGGAAAAATGATCCTTCGGCATGGACATGATCCATTACCCAGGCTACATCGTTGATCAACATGGCATACATGTGGATCCAACCAAGATCAAAGTCATCCATGATTGGCTATCCCCAACCACACTTACTGAGCTTCAGAGCTTCTTGGGCCTTGCCAATTTCTACCGCAGGTTCGTGTTGGGATTATCCCATATTGCATGGGCCCTCATCCAAATAACTAGGGGTGGTGGTAAGGACAAATTTGCATGGGGATGGTCCCAACAACAAGCGTTTGATGATTTGAATCAACGCTTGTGATCAACCCTAATAATTTCACTACCAGACCTGCAAAAACCCTTTGAGATCGAGCCAGATGCTTCTGACTATGTTGTGGGTGTCATTCTCACTCTGCACAGCCACCCTGTGGCCTATCATAGTGAGACACTATCAAATGATGTTTGTAAGTACTGTACTTATGACAAGGAAATGTAGTCCATTGTGAAATCCTGCCGCCAGTGGAGACATTACATTCTTGGGAAGGAGATAGTCATCCACATTGATCATAAACCACTGTACTTCATGCAGACACAAGGAAAATTGCAGAATGACCTCCATCAAAAGTGGTCCACACAATTGTAGCAATTCCACCTCAACATCAAGTATAAAACATGAAGAACCAATCACGTCGTTGATTTAATCAACAAACCGCTAGTCGCGACACTCACCACGGTGCTATACTCTTGTGGCCATGAGACCTCTGGATGGCCCCAACTCTATGAGATAGACCCAGACTTTTCCACCACCTACAAAATGTTGGGTGCAAATGCAGTTGTTGATAATTTCCATCTTCAAGATGGGTTGTTGTGTCATTTGGGCCATATCTGTGTTCCATCAAGTGAGCAAGCAAAGCTGATCTGGGAAGCTCACTACAGTCGGGTGGAAGGACACTTCGGTGTCGAAACGACAGTGGCGATGCTACAAAAACATTTCTACTGGAAAAAACTTCGTCAGGAGGTCAGCAAGTATATCAGGTCTTGCACTTCCTACGTGATTGCCAAACCGACCACTGAGAAAAAGAGCCTGTACACCCCTCTTCCTACTCCTGACATGCCATGGGAATCCATTTCGATGGACTACATGTCGGGCCTCCTGTCCACCAAGCGGGGAAATGAATGTGTTTTTGTGGTTGTTGATCTCTTTTCNAAGGCCACTGCCAAGCTCTTCTTTGAACGAGTCTGGGTACATTTTGGAATACCACAAAACATTGTCTCAGATCAAGACAGTCGATTTCTCAGCACATTCTGGTCGAGCGTTTGGTCACTGTTGGACACCAAGCTCACCAAATCCACAACCTTCCACCCCTAGACAAATGGCCAAACCAAGGTCGTAAATTGAATGATTGTGCATATCCTTCATATGTATAATTCAAAGAACACTCACACATGTGATGAGAACCTTCCCTATGTCCAACATAGCTACAACCGAGCCCTGCATAACTCAACCAACCACATCCCCTTTCATGTGGGGTTGGGATTCCAACCATTGGGTCCCATAGATGTTGCACTTCCCCTTGCGGTCACCTCGACCGAATCATCTCCTGCTCCAACTGAAGCTTACAAAGCCACCTGGGTCATTGAGCGGATCCATCACATCCATCAACAGGTTTAGGATATCTTATAGAAGTCTAATGACAAGTACAAGCAACACCATGATCAACATCAACTGCCACGTAAGTTTAAGGTGGGCAACAAAGTTTGGTTGCACTTGCAGAAAGAACACCTTACAATACCCCATAAAATGATTCAACCACTCCATTATGGGCCATACACCATCACCGAGGCCATGGCGGATAATTATTTTGAGCTCAACATTCCTCCTTTCCTTGGCCTACACCCAGTGTTCAATGTGGATCTCCTTTGCCCTTATTTCCCACCATTATTGGACACCTCAGAAGTAGCAGAACAACTGACACCAAAAGAGATCAACCTCGAATGCATACAACCGGAATATAGTGATCATATTGTGGAAACATAAATCAAGGGCACTCGACAACAAAGGATCCAACTTTATCGAGTCGTCAAAGTAGGGCAACTCCTGCACCAAGGCAAGTGGCCCACCCGAGGCCAAATTCAGTAGAAATTTCCTCATATGATGGGGGAACTCAATGCAATGGAGACCATTTCTTCCTAAGGATGGAGTATTGATCCATGTGGATATCGGTGGCCACCCACCTTTTCCAACTAGCTCAAAACAGTTTTCTGGCAATTTTGGTAATTTACTATTTTTAGCAGTTTTTCACTTCCAAAGCCGTTTTGAGGCCCTAAACGATGTTTTTGGGAAAACGGTGAGAAATATTTAACTTCATTCGATATTCCCCCCAAAAAAAATCTCCTCGAAAACACCTTTCCAACATACTATCATACGCCTAAAACAGAGAATGTATGCAAAAGTTACGACCCCAGGAAGTTGATGTACTAACTTACCCAAATGGGGCCCACATGACTTTTGTTGCTTCATTTACTAGGGTTAGGTTTTTGGATGTCTAGGGTTTTTGGAATTCCTGTTTATTGTAAAAATGCCTTCAAAGCCTCATTGTAATCATATTCTTGTGAATGAGCACAAATGTCACATCTATTCTCAGATATAAGACACAACCATTCCATCAAGCTTGTTTTCGCTGCATTTTATAGTTTCAGCTTATTTCCTTATTGAATAGAAAACCAATTTTACTGCATCTCTGTTATTTTGTGTTAAGCACCTGTTAATAATCTGTATTCATTTTTTTCTTCTCATAAAATCTGGATCATTGTCCCTTTGGTGCGCAACATTCTTGATATCCTCGACTGTGCGATCTTGGATCATTTGGGCCACAATGTCTGCATCATCCTCAGTGATCATGTATTCTAGGGGCATTTTGTGTGCCTTGTCCTTCTTGCGCACACCCCCTGTCTGGATGACTAGCCTCTTAGTCTGGCGTTTCTCTTGTTGAGTGGCACTTGATGTATTTCCCTGTGCTGCCTCAACTTGTTTCTGCTGTACCTGGGGCACCTGTGTGTTGTTCTTATTCCCCGTCTGAGCGCCCATCTTGGATGTCCCCCCTTTTTTATTTTGTGCCTTGTTATAACCTGTCCTTGGTTTCTTGGGCATTGTTACCTCCTCGGGCTGTGTATTTTCCTGTCTTTCCTCCTGCTCCTCCTCTATCTCTGTGGGTACTTATCGAATGAGAATTGGAATCCTCCAGTCATCTTCCCAATCCTTAATGGCCATCTCTATGTCTGCCTGCATGATGCAGTAGCCCAGTTGTAGCCATTGATTGTCGTGATATTTCCATGCCTGGATCCACATCGCATGTCTAGTGGCTTTGAAGTTGGTTATGCCCTGATACTGTGCTATTGCTTCTGGTGTTACCCTCCAAGTGTTGGCAATGATGTCCTGTATGTCACTGAGATAGCCTTCGAATATAACTGCATTCTCTTTTCTGTTCTTGGATTTTGAAGCGGCCTCGAGCGATAAGTATTGTGCTCTGTGGCAAGGAGTGGGTCTAGTGGAAAAAATGAATACTTAAGCTCCTTCCATCCAATCAATGTTATCATGATGAGTAGCCACGAATAATGAAATTATGTGGAGCATGCTTAGTGGTGCTGGGCTCGCACAAGAATTATGGGTGGAGGTATTCGACATTGCAAAATATCTATTGAATATGTCTCCATCATAGATGCTAGCTGATATGACCCCACATGAAGTATGGTCTAGTAAGAAGCATTCCGTTTCACATCTCAAATTATTTGGCTATGATGCATTTGTGTATGTTCCCAAGGAAAAGAGGAGCAAGTTGGACATGAAGGAAGTCAATTGTATTTTCATTGGATACAAATAAGGAATGAAAGGATATAATCTATGGGATCATGCATCAAGGAAAATAATGTAAAATCGAGATGTGGTCTTCAGAGAAGTAGGAAGAAAATCCAATCCTGAAGAAATTGTTCATACTGAGAATAATCCAGATAAGGTACAGTTTGAACTGAGGAACAAATAAGATGATTCAGATGAGTCAACTGAATCAGAAGAAGAGGCAGAACAATCAACCCCGCTTGTAAGGAGGTACTAGTAATAAAGAAAACCAATCGAAAGGTATAGTCATCCCGAATTCCATTCCACATTTGTGTTAACTACCACCGGCGATGAGCCTAAGTCGGTAAAGGAGGCATTTGACTCAACATAGGGAAAACTATGGAAGGATTTCATGGTCGAAGAGATGGAATCCTTGCACAAGAATGAGACATGGGAGTTAGTCAAATTACCTAGTGGAAAAAACCATGTTGGTAGAAAATGGGTATTCAAGAAGAAGATGAACGCAACAGGTCAAGTCGATAAATTCAAAGCTCAACTGGTAGTGAAAGGATATTCCCAAGTCGAAGGAGTCGAATTCGCTGAGATTTTTTTCCCTATTGTAAAATTAGCTTCCATTAGAGTACTAATGTATTTGGTTGCAACATTTGATCTAGAAATAGAATAGATGGATGTAAAGAAAACATTCCTACATGGGGACCTGGAAGAAGAAATCTACATGAAACAACCAGAATGATTTGTAGTAAAGGGAAAAAATTATTTGATGTGAAAACTAAAAATATCCCTTTATGGTCTAAATAAATCATGAAGGATGTGGTACCGAAAGTTCGACACATACATCCTTAGTTTGGGGTTTTTGAGAAATAAATTTGATCACTGCATATATTCCAAAGACGAAGGTGGGAGGTTCATATATGTAGCATTGTATGTCGACAACATTTTGCTGATTGGAAACAACATGAACACAATAAAAGAGTTGAAGAAGAGACTATTCTCCAAGTTTGACATGAAATATCTCATTGCAACGAACTTCATTCTAGGAATGAAGATCATTAGAGATCAAGCAGATACAAAGATCTGGTTGAAACAAAAGAAGTATATTGAAACAATCTTGAAACATTTGAACATGCAAGATTGCGAACCTATGAAGGTGCCAATTCCTGTGGGAGCAAGGCTAACTACTAAACAACGTCCAAGGACACAGGAGGAAATATAGGATATGGTACATGTTCCCTATGCAAGTTATTTTGGTAATATAATGTATGTGATGGTCTCCACTTGACTAGACATTTCCCATGCAGTGTGAGTGTTGAGTAGATACATGCTTTCACCTAGGAAGGAGCACACAAGATTATGCTATATGCTATCAAGGAAAACCTGGAGGTGATAGTGAAGTAAATGTACATGGATTTGTCGATGCCAACTAGGTTGGAGATATGGATTGACGAAGGTCAACGAGTGGATATGTGTTCAAGATGTTCGGTGGAGAAATTTGCTGGATGAGTAAGCGACATGTGGTCATAGCTCTGTCAACAACAAAAGATGAATACATGGAAGCCACTCATAGAAGTAAAGAAGCAGTATGGCTACAAAGACTATGTTCAGTAATCGGGTTTGAGTATAATTCTATGAATATAAGTTGCGACATTGATGTACAATACACATTTTGTGAGAGACATGGTGGAAAGAAACAAGGTGCTACTGGAGAAAGTAGACATGTTGGAAAACATAACAGACTCTTTGATCAACTCTGTTAGTGTTGTGAAGTTCTCTTGGTGTAGAGAGGTAATGGGAATTGCTACACTTGGTCTGTGAACGAGAGTTTAGAGATATCCCAGTTTCAACAAAGAAATCAACAAGTGGGAGAATGTTGGGTTTTTATATTCTTTGCAATGAAAGTCTAGTCAAGGTGGATCGACTGATAATCAAAGTTCTAGGTGGTTCGACCGGATAAAATTGAAGTCAAAGACATCGAAAAAAAGTTGAAGGTCGAGGTGGTTTGACCGAGTAAAGTTGAAGTCGAAGACATCAACAACAAGTTAAAGAGGTAAAACTTGGTAGTCAACCATAACATAATTTCGAGATTCACAAGATTTGTAGCCAATGATCTATATGGATACGCAATCATTTTTTAGCACCTTTTATTTAGGGTTTTTCCTACTATAAATCCTATAAATAAGGCATGTTTTAATGCTTTAATGGTTAATCGCTAATCAATAATAGTAGAGGTTGTTAGTTGTGTAGATGTAATTCGAAATTGGCTACAGGGTTATTCTTGTGTAAAACAAGAGGGTATGATTCCGATTGTGTCTTAGGTGTGGACCAAGGTTAGGCATGTAACCTTTTATTTTGAATGAATAAGACAACAAGAGAGCAGAATGCTCAAGGAATGTTGGTTTTCCCATTTGGGTTTCAAGGGTAAAATCTCTATGTACTGTGTTTTCTTTGTCATTTACTTTATTGTTTAAATATTTCTTCCTCTCTTCTTCTAGGATTAGTGTGGAAGTGTTCCTCATTTCCTAACACCATGATGCACAAGTGATGGATAATTGAAAATAAATCACGTGTCCAATACTAGATTCCAAACCTTATATTCAATGGCTTAATAAAATGTCATTAGTTAAAGTTGTTAAGATAGAAAGGTTCTCTAATCCTTATTGTTACACATTATTTTTGTCACCCCTATGACCATTAATGATGTAAACCTATCCTTTTTCTTTAGAATAATCAGTGACCCGAATTCCTGAAGAAAGAATGGAGAAGAACTTTTCCTGAGAGAAGTTATCTTTTCCTTTGTAAAAACCCTATTAAGGAGGATCGTCACACCCTACCTAATGTTAGGGGTGAAATGATACCAGATTTTCACTTGCTGTACTAAACTTGGCCTACAATGTCGTCACAATTTGCTCAGTTATAGAGGTGCGACGATTTTTCAAACAAAGGAAAAAGGGAAATTTCTTGAAAGTTCTAGAATAGAAGCTTTGAGGGTGATGTGGCCTCTGATTAGTTTGGATCTGAGTCACATTCTTGATCTCTTGGGATAAACCTAACATCCTCAACCTATCCTTTTCAGCCTATAAAAGGAGAGGAGTTCTCATGGGGAAAGTTGGATTGAGTTGGCTGGCTTTTGGAGCTGGAAATTTCTTGAGTTTTGTAGCTTGGAGTTTTGGAGCTTGTATGTTGGCTTTGAGATTTACTTTGTCAAGATAGATTGTTGATTTCATAATCTTTGGAAAAGAAGTGTGTGGGGAAGCAAGGAACTATTGGAAGGGACCTTACAACATCAAGGCATCAGTTTTATTCTCCTTTTCATATTTATAATACAACAATATATTTCTTTCTCATAAAATTGATCTTATTTTATTGTATGACTCCTTNTGCTTTCACTTCGTTGGCTTGTGTATTTTTTACAGGTTCAACATCCCATAAGAATTGGAATGGAGAAAGGATGGAACTAGCGAGGAAAAACGACATTTAAAAGGTATGTCATTTATCTCTTGTTAGTTAGTATGCTTGATAGTTAAAACTTAGGGAAGTTTTATATTCTATCTTGCTTTGTTCTAGTTTTGGGGTGAAACTAGGGAGATCTGTTTGTGTCCACACTTACCGATCTTTCCGATAAAAAAATTGGCGACCATACTGGAGAATAATTTTTTTTCCTAGTTTGTCTTGTTTTCTTACTTTGATTTCCTGGATTCTATATTCTGAGTCACTGGGAGATCCATATGAACTCTTTGACTGTTTAAATTCACTGGAAAACCTTCTTGCTTTTTATTTTTTCCATTTTTCCTTTTATTGTCGCACCCTACTTTGAGGGATAGTGTGACGATCTAGGATCGATGCACCCTACCTTTTGAAACAGTGCAACTTCGTCGCATTTTAATTTTTCTCTAGCCTATGATGATCAAGTATCATCGCGTTGTGTTAGTCTACAGCCTGCGACGATTGTGAAAAAAAATGATTTTTGATGGTTTTTCTTGCCTAGATATTAGATATGGTTTTGGGGTGATTTGTTGGGTCTGATTACATTATGCTTGATAGCTTTGAATATGCTTTTAGCTATCTTTGAAACAAAAAATTGTAATTTCTCGCTTTGCATCAAATTGAAGGCATCTTTGGATTTGAAGTAGAGAAATTGCATGGTTTTTGACATTTTTTATCTTGAAATATTAAAAACATTTCCCTCTCATGGCCAGGGGGGGCCAAGAATCATGTATTGGTGTACAGTCTCTTTGGCTCATTTCTTGAAGTTCTTTATATTGATGATTTTAATAAACTTTTGGGACATTGTGCATCTAGGAATGATAAACTTTTTCTCCTTCTCGTAATATAGCTTTCATCGAAGTGAAATATTTTCATTCTCATTTCTTTGCATTGTTTAGATTCGGTCAAAACATCATTTAGTCCATGCCACTTTTGTCTTGAGTAAACAACAACCTTAAAATAAAGCGCTTATAAAAATTGATTAGACATTTTTATATTTTATGGTAGCAAACCTACATTAGATTAGTTGTAGTGCTTTGGAATAGGTGTGAAAGATAACTTTCCAAAGCTGTAAACAAACATAGAATCTTGAGTTAGGGAGCGGGAAATCCACTTATTACATTTTTTCCTAGGAAGCCCTTCTAACACAAGGCTCAATCATGAGGTCTCATTAGGGCCAATAGAGTTACTCACCCTACTTTGTTGGTCTTAGTGTAGAGATTGTGCATATTATTGGGGGTCTCTTGAGAAGAAAATCTCGTGGGGACCTTCTCGAGTTGATTTCGGGATTAGATACCCTGCCTTTACACATGGATCATACCACCGACTGTTTCCCCAGGCATCATTGTTTTATTTGGTAACCTTAGTGTCCTTTCTCTTTAGGTTCTACACGAGGTGACAGTGAAGGGGAAAGTCTTCGCTATACCTAGAATCGACGTTGGCCAAACTCACTTAGGCTCCTTGGAGGGTATACCCATGTTTATGTTTGGGAGATTGCACCAAGGCATAAGTTCATTAAGCATGTCATAAACGTAACTTTTCCACCTGCTCTATCTCATCCCATTCTTACATTGTTCCCGCGACGTTGGATTTGATCACCAACTAGTGCGTTCATTATAAGAAGGTTTTGTTTTCTTGTTTGCTTCCTAGATTTTTAGCGTGTGCTGTTTGTTTTCCCTAGAAGAATCTAGGTTAGATCTATGTTTAATGGCACCAGTTCCCAGAACAACCAACGAAGGAACCCCTTTGCTAGGGGAACCTTTTGTTTTTCCTTCTTATAGAAACATTGGTCCTCCTTACATCGCTACTTTGAGCCTTCCAGGTCTCACAATTGGATTAATGGTATGGTTATTTTCCACTTAGGTAATCCTGAATGCAACAAGTGCTTTGGTTGTAAGCACTTCCCCCCAAGGACATCAACCTCATATTGATCCTTCACCTTCTTCACTTGCAAGGTATTCTTCCATTTCATATTCTTCGTTGAGCGAAAGCTTTGAATCTAGTAACTCGGTGGATAAGAAGAAGAAGAAAAGGAAGATTAAGAAGAAGAAAAATAAGAAATGGTCTAAGATTCCAACCACGGCTAGACATGTTGGAAACCAACTAGTTACTGATAATCATGTTGGGAGTGTTGATGATGCTAAGATCACCCAAACAACCCGTAAACCTAAGTACCCTTGCAGGCTTTGTAAGGGTAGCCATCTTCTTAAGGATTTCCCTGGTCTATCCAAGGTTATAGAAGTATGGTCTACACACCCTCTCCAACCCATGTCATTATCCTCTGACCAACATGCTGATGACCTCCCATCAACTACTCAGGATACTGTTGGGAAGAACAAAAGTAGAGTCAAGTTCCCGTGTATGTTATGCAGAGGGAGTCATCAAACTCACCTTTGAACTTGTATGGACGAAGCCTCAAAATTACTGAAGACATGACTATTTCCCAACCTCAACTTCCAGTTTCTTATCAAAATCTTACTCTTGACCCACCTGTAGTTGATGGAATGGTCAATCCGGTCCCTTCATCGGTCAGTTTGGTTGATCATATGGTCAATCTGATCATGTCTTTAGTTGACCCAGTTGACAAAGTGGTCGATCTGATCCCATATTCGATTGATCCCACTCTCCCGTTAGAGAGTGAAACCCAAGTGGTCGATCCATTTCCACCTGTCGACCCCATTCTCCCCTTGGAGAATGCAACTCAAGTGGTTGATCTGATCCCATTTGTTTGCACCCTCTTCGTCACCTTGGTGAGCAAATAAGAGGTGGTTACATGCCTAGTTGGGTCTTGCTGAGCATGACAGCTGTAGAGGAAAGAGTTAGAGAAAAGAAAACACAAATATAAACAAGAATTACACAAATACAAACTAAAACTAAAAGCATGGAAATATAGAGATAACAAGGACAAAAAAGACCAATGTCACCAATGTTTTTTAGGCTGATCTATTGATGAAATCAAAGCACAATGAAGAAAGGGGACTATGAGTCCCTTCTTCCTCCAAAGGAAGGCTCTTGGACCCTCACAACCTTGCTCTCCTTACAACAAGAAAAATGAAAATGGTGATGAAAGAACTCCTTTGCAAATCCACTCAATGGAGAGGTGGATTGCTCAATGAAATGGTGCCAATGTGTTATTGTCAAGGAGTGAGTCCTTAAAACAATCTAAGAAGCATAACATTACATGAAATTCCTTGAGAAAATGATGTTTCTTCATGGCTTTTTATAGCATTGCATTGGGTGATTATGTAACTCCTTTGTAGTGTGAAGAGAGGCTCTTTAGGGATTCATTAGGTCTTTGACCAGCCTACCATGCGGATTCAGCTCAGATTTGAGGGTCAAATCGTCTTGGGAGCTGATCCATAAGTGGTTGGGAGGCTGACCAATTCAATAAATGCACCGTTTAGCAGGTGCAAGGGTTTTTGCGCCAACATCCGCGCATCGTGCGCGTATGCGCGCATGGTACGTTCCTGTTAAGCGCATGCGCGCGCGCATCTAACTTCTGTAAAGCACTCTTCAATTTTTGCTACTTTGTATAGTTTTTGACCTTTTTGGAATGCTATGTGATTAATTCAGTGCCATGAATGACTTCATTACTATTTGACGATGCTGAGTTCTTGTCGCCATGTGCAGACGGAATTTCAGTGATAACAGATGCCCCCTGATGGATGAGGTTAGGAGCATACGTATAGCTGAAATTCATCAATGTTTCTTCTACTGAGAATGTTTGTTGTAAGAGAGAGCAATAGTGGGATCGATGAGAGCAATCCTTTGGAAGAGAAAGGAACTAGTAGAACCCGACCTTCCATAAGGTGCGTAAAATATACAACTGTGTACAAACGAGGTGGGCATGCCCCATGCTCGTGTGATATAACTCTGAAAAAATGATGACTGAAGTGTTGGTGTAGAAAACTGCAGCACCCTCAGGGGCGGTGATAATAAAGGCAGAAGACAATTCTACAAAGGAACATACTCTGAATAATAGGTAATGGTCGCGGGAAGAAGCAACGACAATGTTGCGGGCATTGATGGCCCTACCAAGTTCAGAGGTCTTCGACAAATGGTAAAAATAACTGCAATAGTCGCAAAGTAAGACCCACCATAACATGAGAAAGTGTTGGCGTCGAATGTTATGGGGGCCAACGACAGCAGGGAGCAATGGTGTTTCACCCTGTGTCGTCCGAGATCTCTCATTTGAATGGAGAATGAGAATCAAGATACTTTCGCCCTTCTGTAAAATTGTGCTGATGTTGACGAAAGGGGAACGCGACTCCCAGAAGAAAAGGGCTTCGTGGAATCTACTGAGGTGAGGAAGTGGTAGAGGTACATGGACGAATTCAAGAAGTGGGAAGACTCAAGATTGCCCTTGGTTGGAGGATGTATGATATATAAAAAGTGGTTGCAACCGTGTAACAAGGTCGAGTGTCAGGGGGACGACAAGACCAGTGATAAGTTGTGCCAGAGGTGGGACAAGGTGAACAAATTCAGGGGGTAGAGGTAAGTGACTAGTGGAGTACTCTGAAGATATGGACGATGCCGGTAAGGGTAGATGATAGGTAATGCTCCAACCAAGGGTGACATGGGTTGCGTGTGGCCAAAAGGAAGAAAGTTGCCAATGGTGACGACAAAAGAAAATGAAATGGCTGAAAATAAAGGTGTTTGTACAATAAATAATGAATATTTTTTGGGGGAGAAATGTACAAATACAGAAAAGGGTGCCCCATTGTGAAATGTGTGCCCCAGGGAGGGCAAAATTTTCTTGGAAAATTGATGAAGGGTGGGGGCCCCATTGGTGAGTTTCTGTATGAGGTAGGTGAAATGAGGATAGGTTCGCAGATGGGAAAACTGATTGTGGATGAAATGGAGGGTTCATGATACTGCGGAGGTGCAGGTAAAAATGAAGATAATCTGGGAGTCCATGTGGGAAAGCTAGAAAAATGAAGAGAAGGAGAATGTGGCTGATTCACGACATGTTTGAAAGACTATCGGGACTCCCATCCCTAAAGGGTAATGAAGAACAACATGAGTGTCAAAAAGTGCCAAAAGGTGCTTATGAATGGGACAACTCATGTAGGGAAGAATGCTATTGGGTAACAGTACCAAAGATGAAAATGGAGGTGTGGGTACTGCAGAGTCGGGGATGAGGATCCTAAAGGCCAATATCAGCGGGTGTGACTGGAAATGGAAATGCAATACAGCGGGAGAGACTACATGCCAGTGTTGAATATATACCTGAAGGGGTGATGCCGAGGGATGAGGAGCAAGTACTTGCACATATGAGAAACAAATAACCAAAAGTGAACAATATCTGAAGAGAATCAAAGATATGAGCATGTGTTAGATAAATGTGACAATGCGTGTGCGTACCTAACCATGATATGAAAAAGAGGTGCCCCGGGGGCCTGGGATAAAAAGTGACCCAGGGACAGCTATGATGTAGGTGGCGGGATGCTGATCCCGTGACTGAAGACGGTTTTAAAAATGGACACCTTGGGCTCCCGGAATGATGAGTGGAAGTTTGGCAAAAGGCCTATATATAGCTGTAGGACCCACATTGCCACCTCATTTGTACCTGCTGCAATAGTGACTGGACGATCAGATTCTAGAGGAGATTTGGAGATTCAGGGAGGATGAGGCATCTGATCGGCGGTTTGCGAGTATCAGGTTAGTGCTCTGATCATCCTGCATAGAAATAGGATTTCAATTTTTGGGCAGGGTTTGTACGAGGGGCCATACAAGGGTAATTAGGGGAATTTGTAGGGGGTTTTGACGGGGGTACTGGTGGTGTCAGAGAGAAGGGTCGTGATAGATTCGGTGAGAACGAGGGCCTTCTTACTCTTAGGTGTTGAAAACTCGAGGTCGTACTCCTGAAGGATAACGATCCATCGAGCAAATTTTCCATTGATTTGTCGACGGCTGAGAAAGTATTGCATAGGGTTGGAATCTGTGATGACTTTTGTGGTGCGAAGCAGAATGTAATGGCGCAGTTTCTGGACTGCAAGGACAACTGCAAGAGCAAGCTTCTCTTCGTGTTTATACTTCAAGGGTGGCCCTGAGAGGTTCTTACTAACGTAGTAAATGACATGTTCACGATTGTCATCTCTGAGCTGGACGAGGACGCCGACTACTGATACAGCTGATGCTGATACGTAGAGGATGTAGTCACGATTATAGTCAGGTGCACTAATTAAGGGTGAATTTGAAAGCGCTGCTTTCAAATCGTCAAATGACTATTGGGCATGGTCGTCCCAATGAAATGGGATATCATGACGTAGTAAGCGAAGGAAACCGTGTGCGCGTATGGCGTAATCAGGAACAAATCGTCTGAGAAAGTTAGCTTTTCCCTGTAGACTCTGACGTTGCCATAAATTCCAGGGAGGTGGAATTTTGGTGATAGCTTGGACTTTGAGAGGGTCCATGGTAATACCGCTTTGGGAAACGATAAACCTGAGGAGGCGCCCTGCAGTGACACATAACACACACTTGAGGGGATTCAAGCGGATGTTGTATTGTCAACATCATTGAAAGATGATTCGTAAATCATCGAGATGTTGGGTGCGTTTCTTGGATCGAGCTGTGAGGTCGTCCAAGTAGGCGAGAATGATTTTAGCCAGATCATGGAAGATGTATGTCATTGCCCGCTAGAAAGTTGCGCCAACATTTTTTAAGCCAAAAGGCATGACACGATATGCGAAGGTACCCCACGGGGTAATGAATGCAGTTTTATACTGATCGACTGGGTGGATTTGGATTTGGTTATAGCCAGAGAATCCGTCCATAAAGGAGAGAGCCTCGTGGCCCGTGCAGTCATCGATAATTTGATCGATGAATGGCGTTGGAAAGTTGTCTTTGGGAAATGCGTTATTGAGATCGTGAAAGTTTGTGCAGACGCGGATAGTGCCCTATTTGTTGTCGATGGGTACAGGGTTGGAAACCCATGAAGTATAAGCGATGGGGTAAATAAACCTGACAGCGCGTAAT
The DNA here is from genome assembly GCA_010110895.2 of Picea sitchensis. Lineage (NCBI taxonomy): Eukaryota > Viridiplantae > Streptophyta > Pinopsida > Pinales > Pinaceae > Picea > Picea sitchensis. The sequence continues at coordinate 140,742 of SNQJ01S0044291.1, forward strand.
TTGTCAATTTTGGCTTTGATAGCCGCCACTTTGGCTGGGTGTAGCGGTCATTGTTTCTGGAGGATTGGTGTGATGTCGGGCCAGGTTTCGATGCGATGTTCGACAATAGAGGGATCGAGGCCAGGAATTTCCGTGTATGACCAGGCGAAAATATCCCTGTATTCTTGAAAGAGGGCTTTATATGCGGCGATTTCCTGAGGAGTGCAAGTAGCTCCAATGATGATTTCTTTGACGATGTCGTTTTTAATGGAAATGTCAATTTTGATGGTGGGGGAAATGTTGGCCATATTACCTTCTTCAAAAGCGTCAGGGGTAGGAATGGGATTGTTGAACCAATCGATAGGCCCGGATGGGATAAAATCTTTGGTTTCGAATGCGTAAATGGGGTTTTGATTAGGAGGCATGAGGGCTTCCTATGGAGAGAAGAGTGTGCGGTGATGTAGCACATCCCAGGGTGAGTCTGGGTGGTTTATCTCTTCAAGTATTTCCTCGTCGCATTGGAAACGACGAGAATACAAGGAGTTGTGAGGAGTGATCTTAGTGCTAGTGTGATTTCCCCCTGCTGGAGAAGCAAGGGGAATAGTGTGAGAAGATGGTGAGGGTTCACTCGACATGAACCATACATTGAAGGACTGAGGAGTACCCATTGTGGTTGGGTGGAGAGTCTCCGTAGGGGAATGAGCAGGAGAGTTTGGGGGATTGCGGGGTAAATCCTCAGAAATTTTGTTTAAGAACCATGGAGGCGTTGGGAGTGCTTCGGGCTCAGGAGAAGTGATATGAAGATCCTCAAGTGATGGGGTGATGTCAAGTATCACCTCTGCAGTTTGGTGAAGCAGGGCCAATTGACATCACCGGTATGTAAGGATCATAGGACCTTTGGTATGTAAAATGTTCTAGTGAATCGCAGAGACAGCAAGGACATCTCATACGTTCATTGACTGAAGTAGTGACATAGCGAATGTCAGTGATGTTGGACGAGGACGTAGCAGGGCGTGGGTTGTTCTGGAAGTTCTAGCGTACGGCCTCTAATGTCTACCGAAAGCGTGGAAGAGCTGGGCAATGATGGGTGTAATGGCCATATTCGGAACATATAGCACAAGCGTACTTGGTCCTCAACCCTTTACTACTGGAAGGGTTGGTGGTAGTAGTGGTACTAACAGTAGTGACAGGTGTTGTGGGAGTTGGATTGGGGGGAATCAAATTCCATAATTCAGGTAGAGATGGACAATTGTTAGTTTGGTGGCCCTCTTTCTCACATAGTGCGCAAGGTGGTGGGGTGCGTGGAGGAAGTGGAGCGGTGGGCTCCTTCTTCTTCCTTCTGCCCCCAACTGTAGTAGGGGGGGTTGTGAGTATGGGGGTAGTGGGGGTAAGGACGGGAATCGTCATGGGAAGTCCTTCCTATGGGGGAAGGGATGGTTGAGGGACCATCTCTGGTGGGTGTAAATACCAAACTAGGATTACTAGCACCATATTTGGTAGTGTGAGCGTTGCGACTACCTGAAAAGCTACAATACCTAGTGGAGGGTAAAAGAAGGGAATTTGGGTGAGGGGTTAAGGGAGTGTTTCCCAAACGGGATTATGCCCTTGAGGGGATGTGGATTTGTGGATTGTTGAGGTCGACGGGTGTGCAGGAGGCTCTAACAGGAGTGGTTCTGCGACTATTGAGACGTCAGGAATGACTGAAGCCTCATGAGGAGGAAGAGCATCCTCCGTGTGAATTTCGTTAGATGATATGACGCATACTTGGTTAGGAGGATGAAGGAGTGGTGGTGCTCCGTGGTATGTCCTTAACAAGGATAGATCTTTGAAAATCCCTGGACCCATCTCGATGAGTGGGTAGGCGTCTTGGTTGGTGTGGATGAGAGGAAGAATGTTATCGAGGTTGGTAGATGGGTTAGGCTCATAATGTGAGACTTGGTCGATGGTCACGATCTTCCCATTGTGGGGGAACATCATTTTCCGAAAG